>JAHZMX010003157.1:0-13483 GCA_027743895.1 Seira musarum
GTCAAAAGTAGTCCAGCTAAACTTTCTTTGTTCGTTCGTCGATAATCTGAATAATTCAAAGAACAAATACAATCAAAATAATTAATTTTTATGTCAAAAGATAACCAATCAATAACAATTTACAGAGTAATTCATTACTCAGCTATTTTTTATGGGGTTGAATATTTTTTGTATTTCTTAAATGAAGAAGAGGAGGGTTTCTAAGGGGTGGGCCCAATATCTTGATACGTATTAGAAATGGAGGATTTCTGAGGGATGGGCCCAATTTTTTTATCTTAGGCGGGGAAGGGAAGGGTGACGGGTTTTACGATTTTGGAAGGAGAAGGGTGATACGAGGCCTTAAATTTCTTTCTTCAGAGGGGAGGGGAGGGGAATGCCCGCCTACCATTTTCTAAAAGATCATCATATTTCCATACATTTCGTTACTTAGTGAACTTTAAAAATGTAAGAATAAAATGTTAAAACGGTGATCAGACTTACGCATTTCAAATTTATTTCCGCAGCTTTGATTTAACAAATTCAACGCGTATTTGTATTTGTAAAACGTGTTTAAATTTGCGGTCACAACACAAGCTGATATGAAAATAGACAAAATCATAATTTTCTCCGCAGTCTCTATATCGACGGTATAGAGGAAACTTCTTAAAACACATGGAAACATAACTATTTCACCCAAGACCATTCCAAAATAGACGGTAATGGACCACCAAAATGTAAATTCCCAAGGTGACTCAGAGATCCCCTCTACAACAAATTCGGAGTCTTCAACTCGAATGTCACCCAGAACTGGGGGTATTCGAGCGTATGTCCAATGATACAACCGAAGAGACAAGTTAATTAGTGGGGTAACTGGAGAATTCTCGTTGTTTTCGGGAACGAAAATTAATGTGTTTATCGTTCGCCACATTATTTTTAAAACGAATGCTTTGAAATCAAACATTTTTTGTAAGTTACTTCACTTCTTTCGAAAAGTTTTTTAAACGCACCCACGTAATAATGAATTTTTTTAGAATTTTTTTATTTTAACCGAGTGAAGATATATTTTATTGTTTGCTTCGCAAAACCGGATTCATTTTTTCATTTCGAGGGAATAATATCACGTTATAGTACCTGACTCATCACTAAACTCGGGCTGTAGTTTTTGTATTAAAGACTACACATACTTTATCTACAGACAATGTCTGCATGCATCCAACGGGAATTGCAATTACGTTTCCATGAATTTGTTATTCCCCAATAATTGGATTATTTAATTAATTGTATATTAAACCCATGCTTCATCCCATATTCCAACTAATTGTACAAAAAAAAAACAGTTATTTAAAAAAAACATAAAGTGATCTATTCGATATTTCTCCCTTTAAGGTTAAATGCAATTACATAAGTTTAAAAAACAGTTCCATTAATTGTTTTTCTGCTCTATTTCTAAGGGGCAATAACAAGCACAGTTATTTAAACATTATCAAGTGAAACGTTAGCGTATAGTTCATGATGGAATCCTTGGTCAAAAATGGAAATCCATTTCCACAATAAATTGGAATTCCTTATTGTTTCGCCTTCCACGATATCCAGCAGTGGCAGTAACGTTGATAAGATTTTAAGCTTCTTTGTCTCCGTTTCTTCATGACAAATAAAATACTGGCAAATGTAATACGTGCTGTGTTATCAAAAATCCAAATTGCCATTGCTAAACCTCTAATGAATGCGACCATGAAAAATCGTAAATGTCGGTATCCCTTTCTAGCGAACCATGCAAAAATTGTGAGAGAGGATTGACTTCATAGAGAGTAGGAAATTGACTCCGGAGTAGGAGCTATTCGGATTTTATTGTTTCCAGAGTCTGGAGGTGCGCTCGTCTCGTCCCATCACGATTATAAATTAAGAATCAGATGTAAAAACGCTTGAGAAATATCTTTTAAAAAAACGACGTAACCAACCACGACAAGAAACGTTCTCGGAGGGTAAGTGTCGCAGATATTTTTAACCTGGAATACCAAGTGTCTTTTTTCCTGTAACGATGGGATTTATGTTCATCCCGACAATGTATACAGCCATTATTGGAGATAGGACCGACAATTATTATGACGAGCATGTAGTAAAACAAAAGTAATCTGGCCGAACATTCTTTGTTCGTTCGTCGATAATCTGAATAATTTGAAGAAAAAAATTAAAAAAAATCGATTATACGCCCATCAAATTCGAAGTCTATGCTCCTCTGATGATCAGCTACGTTTAAACTAGAAGGTGTTTTAAAAAATGGACATTAAAATTCATGAGCTCTGGAAAGTTGCCTGCTCCAACCCAGGCAAAAAGTTTGAAACGTTTATTTTTTTCCAGGGATTTTACATTTTGGCTTTTAACCATTGAATTGTACTTATTTTTCCTTCGGACAAAAACAAAGTACTCTTAATTTAAATTATCAAAATTAAAAAGCTTGACATTCAGACTTACGCACCTCAAACATGTTTGCAAAACCTCGCGTCTTCATTTGTAAAATGTATTCTTTGCGGTCACAATGCACATTGATATGAAAAGAAATACCATTATTACTTTCTCCGCAGTTTCTAACTATTTCGAGGGTAAAGAAGAAACTTCTTAGATCACTATTTCACCCAAGACCATTCCGAATGTAGACGGTAATGGTTCACCAAAATGTTAATTCCCCGAGTAACCTAGAGATCTCTTCTACAACAAAATCCGAAATGCCTTCAACTCGAACATCAGTCAGAATGCTGATGTTTCCTTGTGTTTTAAAATCTTTCCTGTTTTCCGGGGGAATGGGTCACATAGAAAAATATTTCTTCATCTTCGTATCAGTGTGTCTTGCA
Source organism: Seira musarum (assembly GCA_027743895.1). NCBI lineage: Eukaryota > Metazoa > Arthropoda > Collembola > Entomobryomorpha > Entomobryidae > Seira > Seira musarum. The sequence goes on from JAHZMX010003157.1 coordinate 2,829, forward strand.
ACCGCTAATTCGATCACACATTACAAGTACAGATGTGATTTAAAAGTGTTAAATCAAACATTTTGAAACAAATGCCAAGTTTGTATTTTATTTTACGGAAGTGATATAATTTGAGACAAGCTCTTCCTTTTTAATTATTTAAATTTTTGTTCCTCTTCCTCAGATTAACGACGAGTAGGGAATGAATGTATTTTGTATTCCAGGAGGACTATTATTATTATTGGTCTACTACTTACTTGCTTGGCATTTGTACAGCAATACTCCTCTTCTTCGACCGGCATCACTATTACCATCATGGCGTTGTCCCCACTCTGCATGCATTATCTTATCTCAGACTGCGCAAGAGAAAAGGATACCGCCTTTTTTAAACCCAGTAAAATTTTAGTTGATTTTGATGACATTTGTTCAAGAAAAGCAATATATTTTTCAGTTCATTACGTAACGATTGTATTTTAGAAAAATTAAAATGGATTAAGGTATGGACATGACATCTACCTGTATTACAAAACAAATTGTTTTCAAATTGTGTGTTCAGTTTTGGCTATGAAAGCGTGCAAAAACTCTAGTCAATCGGAAGATTGTACTTCCATTAAGGTGTACAAGATATTCATAACGATAGGATGTTATCTAGGCCTAGACTGGGGCAGTGCAGTGGCCACATCGTAGCCAATGAAGTTCACACGGAGGTACGAGTATAGCTGCTGGAGACCCACTGCCCCGCCCCGCCATAGGTGAAATACACCTAAACATCGGCAATTTTTTGAGACCCACAAGGGTCATAATTAGTAAATCAAAAGATATGAATAATTATATCATTTCAGCGCCTGATAAGAATGACAAATGTTTTTCTTATGAACTGGAATAGTAGTTTCTAATGACTAATTTTTGTTGTTCTGCATTTATTACGTAGCTGAAGTATTCAGCAGAGTATATAGATTTCGATTGGATTGTCTATGTATTTATCCGTCTTGTGTGCAGATGATAAGTCTCAAACGATGGCACCGAATGACCTCGAATTTGCATCAAAGGTTCCTGGCGTATTGGGGGACGACACCTATTTCTTTTCAGCAAAATCGATCAAGAAATAACGACATGGTCAAAGGCCTCGATTTTTTTACATTACACAAATAGTTTTTAAGAGCTCATTTGAAAGCGCTTGAAAAACTGAGTAAGGCTGTTACTATAGAATTTGGAAATTTTTTAACCGTCAACGGCTGGAATTCGTTGAAAGTTTTTTTTCATTGCAACATATGGCTTGTGATTGCTCTTTCGAAAGCCCTTGAAATGTTGAATATAACTGTTATTTTAACTTTTCGAAATTCTTTAACCGTCAACTGCCGCGGACGGTTTAATTGTTTTTTATGAAACATGACCAGTGACATCTCATTCGATAGGTTTCAAACTCGTTTCATGCGCAGAATTCGTCGGTTCAAGTGCAAGAAGCCATTTTCTCTGACAGTCTATGGTACCTGGCAGACACTTAAGTAGTACGCTTGGGAGAACTCTGTCGCTTTCAAACCTTTTCAGCTACGTGGTTATCGCTATTTAGCAGCTTTATTTTCAAGTAGTAGCGAAGTTAGAGTGATTCATATTCCAGTTTTTCCAGAGTTTTGAGGTATACTGGTGCACCTAATTCCCAGCAGCAGTGATTGGAATGACAGGGAAAATGTACAAAAGTTTGAGTGTTGTCACAACGACAACATTATTGAAGGGTACGTCTCGCAGAATTCTTGGATATCTAGAAGACCCAGAGCCTCGCAAAATATACGGAGAGTATTGGAACACCAAGTCCGAATATTATTATGCCAAGCATGAAGGAAATCAATATTTAGCCCGGCACAAGCTCTCTGTCCGTTCATCGATAATCTAAATAATTTAGATGATAAAATATTTTATAGAATTTATTACGTCGAGAGAATCAATAAATAATTCCGAACAATGATATAATCTGAAACTTTTTTACTCAGCAAACTATCCCGCGCAGAAATCGGGACTGTGACATTAATTCTCCCATCCAAAAAGACAAAATCTGTTTTGCAAAAGGCAGATAGAGCCCAAACCTATATACGTTGTACAATTGATGTTTTTTTTCAAAATTTGGACAACGCAAAGCGAATAATTAATTGTTTGTCCAACCGAAGACGTTGTTTGCCTTTTCAATAGAATAAAAGTACCTTAAGCACCTGATCACGTGCTAACCTCACGATCAGTTTTTGTATTTTTGAAAAATGTTTCAACAACGAAACATAATCTACCCAAACTTAAAGTCTAGCATGATGAATGATGATATAAGGGAACGGTTTTGATGGAGTAACATAATTTTGTCCGGTACCGTGCTAATTCTTATGCCACATTACATACATGTTAAGGTCTATAAATTCCAAAAAAATAAGGCTTAACAATTCTTTTTTTTGTGTTCTCCTTTCCCGCAGATGGGCCTTAGCTCGTATACTTAACGTTTCGCTGTGGTCAAGTTAAGTAGGTACATCAGAGAAAAGACAGATATAAACGTTCATGAATGACAAAATTTATTACGTAGCTGAGGGAGTATTGAGATTGCCGTGACCGTCAGATGTATAACTCTCGAAAGAGGTCACCGATTACAGAGCCTGATTTTAGTGTTTTTTCCCACCCTCAATGACAACTTAACTTTGTCAATTTAGAGATTCAATTTTTGACTTCTAGATATGTTATTCCCTGACTAATTAGCTTTCGAATGGTGCTTTGTTTAATTTTGATTCGCAGAAATGATGGAGAAATCAATCGTTTTGTATAGGGTTACATTTTAACCGTTTTCCAAGGTAAAATGACACCAAAACACATAATTAAAATGGCTCAGAGAGCAGAAGATTTTACTACAAGCCACACTGCACTCCGTGTAGCTAAAATGATACAAAAAATGAGACCGGGAGGGTCAGGTTGTCCCTCAGTATCACCAGAAACACTTGGTTCCCCAACACTTATGGAAAAAGTCGATGCCATGGCGTGTCTCGTACTGAAAAAATGGAAGAGATGACGTATGTTTTGTTGCTGCATGTGATAAAGCATCGCTAGTTGTACATGTCTTCAAAAAATATCGGCGTATTAACGGGGAAAAACTCTTAACCAGCCTTCGAAAAATTGCATCCCACAAACGCACAAGTTTTCTTTCATTTACATTTGGTTTAGCTCAAGGAGTGATTGGGGGCGTAAGGGTCTATCTAGTCGCCGCTAAAAGTAATACGTTATATTCAGTACTGCGTTGGGAAAAGGATCATACAAAAACCCGAATTTTGATATCATGTGCTCCGATAATATGGCTCCCGATACCATTCTAGGTTTTACACTAGTGTAAATGAGTTGGAAACTGGTTTGTGAATAAGGTGACAAACTTTTAAAAAAATAAGCCCGAATAGTAACATCAAATGGAAAAAATCGATATCATTCTTGTAGCTTAGAATACGGAGAACACGTTAAAACCATTGAATGAATTCATACATCAAAAATAGAAGCGGTAGATTGCTGTTTAGGGTGGGAAAAAACGCTAAAATCAAGCTACTGTAACCTCAAATTTGGAACATAGCTTCCTGGCATACTGAGTGCAAACCCTATTGCTTTTCAGAATTTCAGGTCAAATATTAACGGCAGGGTCAACGGTTGAAATTTTTTTCAAATGTAACATATGGCTCGTGATAGCTTATTAGAAAGCCCTTGAAAAACTAAGCCAAACTGTGTATTTAAAATTTCGAATTTTTTAAAGGTTAACGGCAAAAAACCTTCGAAGATTTTCTCAGATAACCTTGTGATAGCTCATTCGAAAGCCCATTAGAAACTAAATAAGACAGTTACATTAAAATTTTGAAATTTTATAACTGTAAACGGCAATCGGTGATTAAAACAATTTGCATGTGTACTGTTGTGATATTGATATGAAGCATGCATCTTATGACAATTTATGAGACATGATGAACAACAGTTTCAACAAGACATTACAACAGGATGAAAAGACAGCATTTAATCCTTTACTCAGCTACGTCCTTATCGCTGTTTTAACTGCACTAGTTTATTTTCACAAATAATAAAAAATAATGAATAATTTGCTTCGATCCAAGGGTTTATTTAATCAATATTATGCTGATATCATATGCTTAAAATTTTACTCGTGCATTTCACATTATCCTCATCCAAATCTTTATTTCCATATTCAAGTTTGTTTAATGTTTCTGACAATTAGTTTATAAGGTAGATGAAATAACATGAAAACATTATGCGTATAGAAGAGCTTTAATTGTTTTTTAAGACTATTCTTAAGGGGCAATAACAAGCACAGTCGTTTGCACATTATCTAGTAAAACATTAGCATAATTCATGATGAAATCCTTCGTCAATGGAAATCGATTCCCACAATAAATTGGAAGTCCTTGTTGCGCCATCCACGATTTCCAGAAATATCGATGTTGAAATTTAAACCTCATTTGTCTCCGTTTCTTCTGAATAAATGAAATACTAGCTAATCTCGCGTGCGTTATGTTATTAAAAATAAAAATGGCCAGGGCAAAACCCCCAATGAAAGCGGCCATTGTAGCAGCAACCATAAAAAAAGGGAAATATCGATATCCCTTTATAGCGAACCATGCGAAAATAGTGAGAGAAAATTGACTCCACACAACCATATTCACACACATTTCGCTGATAAGGTATCGTCCAATTGTCAACACAGCTCTGATTTGGAGGTAATATCGAAGCTGGAGGGACTCGGATTTTATTTTTTCCAGAGTTTGGAGGTATGCTCGTGCGAAAATTCCCAGCATGATCGGAATGATGAGGAAAATGTACAATAGTTTCAAAAATATAGTAGTCACACAGACGTAAAACGTTAGAACGAGAAACATTATTGGAGGGTAAAGGTCGCAAATTTCTTGAAGATCAGGAAGACTTAAGGTCCTTCCAATAATAGCGAGGGGACTTAGCCTAGCAAAATATACGGCGACTAATGGAAAACCAGGTCCGAATATTATTATGCCGAGCATGTAGTAAATCAAAAGTAATCCTGGCGCACGTTCTTTGTTCGTTCGTCGATAACCTAAATAATTGAAATGAGAAAAAATATTTCATGGAATTACGTCGAAAAATATCAATACTTACGCATTTCAAGTTTGTTTCCCAACATTTGATTCAGCAGTTTCAATGCATATCCATTCTTGTAAAATGTATTTAAATTTGCGGTCACAACACACGTCGCCATAAACACGAAAAGCATTGCAAGTTTCTCCGCAGTTTGTACTATTTCGACTGTAAAGAAGAAACTTCTTAAAACACCCGGAAACATCACAATTTCAGCGAAGATCATTATCAAATAGAAGGCAATGTTCCACCAGAATGTGAATTCCATGGGAGACGCAGAGATCCCCTCCACAACAAATTCCGAGTCGCCATCAACTCGAATGTCAAACAGTATTGGGGGGATTCGAGCATATGTCCAATGGTACAAACGAAGAGATAAGTAAATGAGTGGGGTAAGTGGAGAATTTTCGTTGTTTTGGGGAACAAAATTTAATGTATTTATTGTTTTCCTCATTATTTAAAAAAACAAATGCTTCACAACTCAATTTCTTTTAAAAGTATTTTTCTTTCTTCGAAAAACTTTTGAAACCAGAATGAATATAAAAAAAAGAGGATGCTTCAAGAAGGCGCATATATGGACTGAAATATTTTTTTGCTTTACAAAAGCCGTAGAGGGCAAAAACGTACGTGGCTAGCACAATGGATATTAGCACAAAATGAATACATAAATAATTGTTTCGTTTTTTGATGGAACAAAGCTAGGTACCAAGACTCACTCACAATGGGTTTTTGAAACGTTGAAAATATTGTCTACAACCAAACCTAATTTACCCAAACTTAAAGTTTAGCTCGGTCTCGGTCGATGCGAATGAAATAATATACCTGTAGAACGGGACGGTTTGGTTTAAGCAACATAATTTTGTCCGGTACATATGACACATTAAATACACGTAAATCTAGAACGAATATAAAGAATTTAAAGGTATTCTGAATAAAGTTCCAAAAAAATCGTTAACAATTCTACTTAAATTAATCAATTTTTCTTTTACTATCATCTCCTTTCCCACAAATTCACAACAGTTAGGAAAATTAAGGCTGATGCTGTCGTCAATTTAAATTAAATATTAAGTACAACAGAGACACTAAGGTCATAAGATAAGATGTCTTTTAAATGTTCACGAACGGTTAAAGAATGACTGGTTGCTCCCAGCAATGACAACTCTATTCCTAATGTCAATCGTCATAAGCAACGCCTACAAATCAGAGAACGTTTACAATGTGATCGCCCCTAGAAAAGCAGTTCCCTACGATGATCTTCAAGATTTGGTGGAACATGGAGTGGATGTTTACACGCGAATGGGATCGATTCACATGATCCTTCCATGGATTTCAACGAATCTTAAAATACGTTCGTCTGGACGTAAATCTTTGGGAATTGTTAATCATAAATTAAAAGACGAGGTCGCATTCGAAGCATTTCAACTTCAGTCGGAGGTTTTGTATAGGGCTTTTGAGTTCGTAAAAGCCACCATGTACTTCGAGAATTGGCCGACTTCAAAAAGAAGAGTAGAACTAGATCCAACGTCGGTATTTTTGCTGAAAACCACAAAACTGCATCCGGTCGTGAAAGAAAATGTTCAGAATATTTTGGAGTCATATGCCACGGTAGCATTGTCTAAAAAGTATCCGTCTATGGATGAAGAGAGAATAAAGATTTTTGTGCGGAGGACTTTAGAGAAAAAGGAAATGAGTAGCTTGACTCGCACATTAATGACTTGTAATAAAACTGCTTTGATTGTTCCTGAATATTTAGCAGAAAATATTCAAAAGCTCTTGAGAGAGAAAGGTAAATCACGGGCGTATATTGGAAAAGATTCATATTTTACAACTGGGACTCTCCTCCGAGTCGCTGGACTTGTTCCGCCATACCTCATCAAAAGAATGAGATTATCGATGGAATCAGGGATCTGGGAATGGTGGTCAGATTATTTTAGGAAAACATTTGTCAACTCAAAAACATGGAAGATGACAACAACGTTGGAGGAACCAAACGTAAAGGACGGAAATGTGGTTGTATTGTTTACTCTCTTATTCTGCGGTCTTTTGATTGCTGCATTTTCATTTGTGGTAGAAATCAGTGCAAAATTAAGAGATGGATTATGTCGGAAACTTAAATTACCGAACTTGCACATTCGTATCAAAAAATGTTCTCCAACTCCATTAAAATTCTTATATTTTCGTAGTCAACAAAATCCACCAAAGCTTATCCTTAAGTCGGCAGTGAATGGAATGTCAGTGAAAGCCAAGCTTTTGTTATTGCGAACTCGGTTTGGTCAGATTTTGGTTAGATGTGGTTCAAGCGAATATATTTCAGATTTCCTGAAGAGACGCAGTTCAGTCCAATCTGCTACATACGGTGGGTAAATACCCAGGGTAATAAACAAGCGTCATACACCGTAGTTTATTTTACCTATTTATACCGTTTTATTTAGTTCTAGCGTGCTTTTACCCACCAAGTACAACGTAGTTTTGAAACTAAAGGTGGGAAACCCAATTTCACGCAAGTTTTTAATTTTCATTTTGTTTCATTTCGGGATACTTTACAAAACTTCTAGGTAACAATACTGGACTTAAATTGTAGACATCATCTTAACAATAATAAAACAAAATACTTTTTAAAAAGTGTATAAAACAAAAAATTACTTTGAACCGCATGAAGCTAGCTGAATTATCTCCTACGTCAAACTCATTTCCTCCATCTAATAAGGTTAATCCGTGAATAACTTCCTCCATTAAAAGATTCTTTTGAAACTGCATGGAAAAAGTAAAACATTTCTGTGTTTAGCACCCGCTTCGCGGATTTCATTAACTATTTTGCTATTTATCAAGAAATGGTTTGATTATCTATAACTTCCACAGACGATAGGATGCATAGGATGATTGATTACAAAGTTCGAATGAAGGCATTACTTCACGATTTTGCTTTATGCTGAGCTATGTAAGTAATAAAATGTTCCTAAAGATTGTTCTATCCTAAAACCTCAAACCTTTAAAAAGTGTGCCGTGATGCGTGACTACAATTATGTATATTATTTATTGCGTTGTTTTTTTTATTAATTATTAATAATAAGTGCTTTTTTCCGCAAACACTAATTTTGCTAAAACACATGACAAAGTAAATCGAAAAAAAAAACATAACAGCCTTTCCAAAGGTCTTAGGCTCAGAACAATATTAACAAGCCATTATAACAGGAAGAAAAACAGCATTCAACCCTTTACTCAGCTACGTCCTTATCTCTGTTTTAACTGCACTATTGTTTCTGTACTGTCATTATCACCAAGATATCATCATATAATCATATATTATATAATATAATATAATATATATAATGTGTGATTGCCTAATTTTGGTGTTGAATGTTCTCAGAAACTATTCAGTCGACAGAAAAACGGTTTTACTTCTGTTCTATAGGCTATCCTTCATAAAAATGATTACAAAGAAGGAGCAGAACAACTTAACTACACATGTTCTAAATGACTTTATTCATTTAATTATAACCCGAGCTACCATTGTCGAGAAAAACACGTGGGATTTAGGTGGAACGCAGGTATACAGGGTTAAGAGAAAATTTCACCATTTTCGAACGTGTTTGCGACGTGTAAAAGTAGTACAAAATACTACGAAAATTGATGATTGAAACAAGGTAGTGGATAACACGAGTAAAATAGGTGAAAAAATACTTGATAATCACGTGATATCCACGAATATGGCACGAGTTCTACTCTTTACGCATTGCAGCAGAATCATGCTGCCATCGGGTGCGAAAGCTGCGGGATTTTTAAATTGATATTTTACTACATCTGGTTGCAAAGTTTTCTGTTGTACTGTTTACATNCTTGGGTCGAGAAATTCTCTACGAAACGTACGCTAATAGCGTCAGGGTGAGTGGCCAAAATCGCGAAACTGTCGACTCTATGAAGAGCACAAAAATATCGCGCTATTCGAACGATAGTGTTTGTTGGGATGGCACGAGTTCTACTCTTTACGCATTGCAGCAGAATCATGCTGCCATCGGGTGCGAAAGCTGCGGGATTTTTAAATTGATATTTTACTACATCTGGTTGCAAAGTTTTCTGTTGTACTGTTTACATTTTTCAAAATGCTTCGCAACTCAAATGCGGAAGAAAAATTCGTTCCACTTATAAGGAGTCAATTAATTTAATATATGCAAGTAATGGAGCCGAAGCAATTGATGCATTACTTCCTACTGCAAACAGTTTAACCAATCAGACATTTAGTTTAAGTTCAGTTTCCGATAAAGTCAGTGAAAGTGAAAGTTTCTCAAGTTGTAGTCATTCTGCAGTGCAACCGTCATCATCATCAAGTAGTGAAATTGACGACAACACCAATCTCGATCAATCGCAATTTAAAAATTCCTTGTCAACGTGGGCTTTAACAAACAGGAGTGAAAAACACAGCCGTTACGGATCTACTAAAGCTATTAAAATCACAGCTTAAACTAGACTGGCTTCCAAGTGATTCTAGATCACTCCTACAAACACCCCGATTTTCAAGTGTGCGTGATGTAAAACCTGGGCAGTATATTGCGTTTGATTGGAAATCTGAACTTGGAAAGCTTGTTGAAGAAAAGAATTTGAATAGCGCTGTGATACAAATCAGTATCGATGGTGTCCCGTTATTTCGAAGTTCCAACAAGCAGTTCTGGCCAATTCTGATATCTCTTGTGGACCACCCAGAAATTGTAACAGCAGGGATTTATTACGGGGATGCCAAACCAGCAAATGTTAATGAATATTTAAGTGAGTTTGTTGAATCTCTAAAAACTGATATATTGATACTTCCTACAAAACGTGTTTCTCTAAACATCAGTGCGTTTGTGTGCGATGCCCCTGCGCGAGCATTTGTGTGTGGAGTGAAAAACCATACGGGGTACTACGGTTGTTCAAAGTGTATAACAAAAGGAAGATATATTGAAAACCGCGTCGTTTTTCCCGAAACATCAGCTACATTGAGAACCGATCATGGGGTCAGACTAAATGAGCAAAGCGAACATCACACTGAAACCACACTAATATCTGATTTAAATATTGACATGGTTAAATGTTTCCCGTACGAGTATATGCATCTTATTTGCCTAGGAGTTACACGAAAAATTCTATATTTATTGTCCTCTGCCAAGAAAAGTGCAGTTCGTCTTCGTCCTCATCAGATTGAAGAAGTAAATCGCAGAATTCAGCGAGTTCGGGCTTATACACCGGGTGAATTTCAACGGCGACCTCGTTCACAGTCACTTTCTTTGCCTTTCAGTTGCAGTTCGTTTACTAATTCACAAAGAAACTTGTCAGAATTTTAATGGTTACGCAAACGAACTTTTAGTCTATTTTGTAAATCAGTTTTCAAGCTTATATGGTGAAAAGTACGTTTCATACAACGTCCATGGCCTGATTCATGTTGCAAACGATGTGAAAGTTCACGGTTCGCTGGACAGGTATTCAGCGTTTAAGTTTGAGAATCATTTGTGTAAGTTAAAACATTTAATTCGATCCCCATTCAAAGCATTGGAACAAGTCCACAATAGAATAGTTGAACT
>JAHZMX010003158.1:0-12754 GCA_027743895.1 Seira musarum
GTATGTGTGGCATATGCGATTAAGGGGGGGCACTTGGCGGGGTTCCCTTGTCAGAGAAATATGTAACGAATTTCAATTTCGTAATAAATTTAGATGTCATTAACGCCTACAGCTTCAAAGTAGTGGTGGTTATATCAAGGTTAGACTAAAATCAAGTATTTTCCAGCTTCATTCTGTTCCAGTGAGTTTTTGCTCTCTGTTTACATGGCACGGGATCGGGATCAGCATCACCGCTTCCAGTTCCATTGCCATTGCAAACTACTACTTCTTCTATGTCTACTTGCTCTGCCGCTCATATAATTTTCTCGCTTTCTCCTTCTTCCTGTTCTGTTGACACACAAATAGAACGAAGGTTGGAGCATATAAAATTTTTTATGCAAGAATCGTCGGAATAGCGTATTTGCAAGGGAGAGGGAAGGAAGTGAACTGCATACTGTATAAAACTCAGTCTTCCCTGCTTTCTCCAGAGCACATGCATTCCAGGAGTTGGGAAGGAAACACCACGAAATTTTTTCTCCGTTAGTTAAACATAGAATATTTTTTCTCTGAGGTTGAGTAAGTTCCTTTTACATCTCGTCAGGAAAGGAGAATAAATTCATTAAATAAAAATCCAACGGAATTTTTTTCTTTGGTAAATTTCAAGGATAAAAAAATAATGGTTTCCTCACGACCTGAATTAAACATTTTGTAAAGAAAACCAGCAACGGCGCCGAAGCTAACAATAAGTTTAGAAGTCGGTTGAGTTGTGCAAAAAAAACATTCATTTTTCATCTCCTTTCTTCCATCCTTCCATTTTCGTAAAATATTTTTTGGTGCAAGAAGAAAGTGAGAAGTGAACGTGCTCAGTACACTTTCTCCTTTTGCAATACACAGTTCACTACAGTGTTTGCAGTGTTTGAGGGTGTCATACATTCTCAAAGATTTTTTTCTGGTTGAGAAATTCTTAGGAAACGAAGGAAAATGCGGATTCGTGTCGTAAGCACAACCCACGATCAGAAGAGCTGGAAGAGAGTAAAAATAGGAGTGAAAGTTTTTTATGTGGAATCCTAATTCGAGTTGTGTAGGTTTGGATGTCCTTTCGCCAGATAGAATTACGTTTCTAACGTAAAACAAGCAGAGATTTATCGACATCCTTGCAAGTACCGAATTTCAAATTCAGTTTGAAAATCGCAGCTAAATTTTTAAGCGGGTTTGCGTTTGTTTGATAAGTGAATAATGCATTGGTACCATTATATTACGATTGTCCTTAATGGAAAAACGATTAAGGAATACCAATACTAACGAACTTGAAGTGAGTTCAATGAGAGAAAAGAACGTATTAGTAACCATTTGTAAATGCTTTGAGAAAGATGATTTTAAGCGGCTAAACGTTTTTTACAAGGACTTCTTTCGCGTTCCAATTTGTACACTTGGATTCATGGAGGTAAAAAGAAAAGAAAATTTTACTGAAAATTTTCCTTGAAAATTTCTGACGACATTGCTCATTATGTAAAAAACGCTCCTTTTCTATAAAATCAAGAAAAAAAAAACTTGTTAAGATGTTATTAGGAAATGACTTCTTAACAACAATGTTGCGGTAACTGGTGTGAACGCAAAAATTGAATAAATTCAAATAGAAATTTTGTTTCATCTCATGTCATTAATTAATATATATTTTACTCGCTCACGTTCCCAATAACCCTTATTATTACCTTCTTTTTATCTAACATTCAATGCAAACTGAAAAACTCGTCAATCTCCCGTAAAAAAGGTTCATGTAATATGCATTGCTATCATGAGAGAATTGAATGGCCCACTTCCACGTTAAGAAACATAAAACTACTACTTCTACCGCTCGACTTTCGCTTCGTTTTCTGACGCAAATATTCTTCTACGCCATTTGAGTTTGTAATGAGTCGCGAATAGTGTGTCACAGCGACTCTATCTACGACGATCATTACCTCCAGGGAAAAACACTTCCCGTCTCATTGTCTCCTTTGCACTCTACTCCAATTTCATTTTGGAAAATTGCTCTGCTTCTCTCCTGTGTGGTCCTGGGCAGAGTCGTTGTCGTTGTGTGGGTGACTCGTGACTTGACTAGAGTGAAACGAAGCTTAGAGCAGAGCGAGGAGAGGCTTAATGGATATAAAATTTTCTTGTGAAGTGGAATCTAGATCTCATCTACAGAGATTACCACTGTGATTACGATTACCTTTTACTACTGTCTTTGAGGTTGCTGGAAAGAAGTAAAATGGGGACATTTTAGTCCATAGTAGCCTAATATTATAAAAAATGCTCGAGTGAGTGGGGAAAGCAAGAATACCGTATTTGCTTTGGGTGTATTCCAGGCAGTACAATGTTGCCTAGTAATCGTAAGGAGAGAAGCAGACCAAAGGAAGTAATAAAAAATTAAATTTGGAAGCAATCAATAAAATCTCGTCATCCGATTTCGTTCAGGAGGTTGCAAAAATTTTGTACTTATAAGTTGAAATCTAGTTCAGCACTATTACTACAGGAGAACAAACTGAACTATAAACTTTCAGGTTACAGATTCAGGTTTCAGGTTCAGGTTTCAGGTTACTCTGTATTTATCTTTCGGTAACCTGCAAAAGTTCGTTTTATTGTTACTGTTCAGTAATATTTTTATGTTCGCTTTAAAATGAGTAGTTGTATTTATTATGCCATTTTATATTCTGTAGACAGAGAGCAAATAATATTGAAGAAAAAAAAATTGCTGAACATTGCTGTCCAGGTAGAAACTGCAAGTCAAATTATAGAATCACTTATGAAAGGGGATTGGTGAGTGATCAGATTTAACCGCCTCAATGCTCATGGTTTGCGAGAATTGCAAAAATGTGAAGTTTGGGTTATGGAATTATTGCGTTTTATGTTCGGATTTTCTTAACCGATTGTGCGAAAAAAGCACACATGTCAAAATATGGTTTACTCGCAACTTGTACGGTCACAGCAAGAATATCAATTAAATTTAACTTCTCAAACTAAATTATTCACGACAACCACAGAGATTCTGCGGGTTCTTATACAATTAGAAAATTTGCGGCCATCTCAATGACTATGACATTAACTATTCCCGTTTTTCTTTCATCTCTCTTGATTGCACCCGTAAAAATACCTCAATAACTGCTCCAATTTATGGTTTAATAAATGAGGAAGAAAAAAAGACTGTGCATAAACGGTAGAATATTCATGAGTGTTCCAAGTTTTATACTCTCTGGTCCATCTTATTTCGCAATCTTTAGCAAATACTTAAGAGCCTTTGGGAGTTACAAATCCGATTAGATAAGATTATTTGAACATCGGAGGTATTTGAAAGGTTTAAATGTCGCAAGATTGAAGTTGGGCTGTCATTACATACGATTTTTAATGGTAAGGGTAAGAAATGCGGATTTTTTTTGGAAAGGTCTCATAACATGGGCCACGTGAGTAATAACGGATATACGAGCTTGGATCTTACACAAGTTCAAAATGGGAAGAAGGAAACTTAATGATTACGAATTTTTGATCGAATTTTGAATTTATGCGTAAAGAACGCCCTGGTGTTTTTTGAATTGCAGGTCAAGAATCCGCACCTCAATTTCAGTATTCCGCTTCCGGTGTTGACATAATAGACTATCTGGAATAAGATAATTCCTGGAAATCCCTACATGCCCATATGCGTGTCATGACTAGACAAAGCGACACATTTTTTCCAGGAAAAAAAAACTCCAGACAAAAATATATCCCCCCTTCTTTTACGAGAAGTGTTGTGCTCAAGCACGTGTTTAGTGAATCTTCAAAATTGCAATTGCTTTTCAAATAAAATAATGGTCTGGTCTCAAGAATACCTACTTTGTGAATCGTGAATGTTATTTGCGGTACCTCTTATTATTATAAGGTGCGGTTTGATGTGATGTGCGGATATCATGTGAAGTGAAGCTTTATCCTGCCTCTCGACAATGTTTTAAGAAAATGTGTTTTTCCTAAAGATAATGGCAGTTGTGCACGATAACGATAATGCCTTAGAAAGGCTTTAGTTTAGACCGCGAGATGGTTTGTTCCTTCGTTCTCAGCTCATTAAGTCGATGACAGTGAAAAAGTGAGTATAAGCAGCGGTATTTTCTCCTCCGAAAGGAAATAGAAAACGAGGAACAAGCACTTTCACTTTTCATGTTTCCTTTGCTTTTTGGACAGATTGTGGATTATGTTTTGGAGGAAAAGTATGTGTAGGCAAAACTCGATATGCTGGACGAATTTGATGATTTGGAAAAGTGTAAAAAAATAGTCAGAAACTTTGACGGATTTAGCTACCGTTCTGATCACTCAGAATAAGATGCAATATTTATTTTTTATAAAAGCTATTTCCGAATACCACTCACTTCTTTTCGTGTATTATTTAAAACAAACTTGGGCTAATGCTTCAAAACCAATCTTTTACAAGGATTGCTCTACAACGTGACAAAAGTATTAGAAAAAAACCTGGTTACTATGTAAATCACTGAGAATTTTGAAATATCGTTACAGACGTTATAAGAAGAAGTCGTTTGGGAACCGATTAACACTACACAACTTATTAACCCAATCAAATTGCTCAAAACCGAAAACAACTCTGGCACAATTCGAATTTTACTGGAGAAAATGTTATCAAATGCGTAATGTTAGGGTCAGAGTTTATTTAAATCCTTTAAATTAAAAGCATATCAAAATTAGATGCATAACGGCGAGAATATCTAAACATTCTGGATTTTATTTGCTTGTTTCGGTCCCACATACTTAATGTAAAAACAATTGCGTTCATAAAATTAAAAAATATGCAGTCCAGTAATTAATTGTATTCGATAGTCTGTTGAATAAACTAACTGGCATTTTTCTGGACAGCGGTTATGACTAGAATTCCATTTGATGCGCGAATACCAGATATTGCAAAAAAAAATCCTCAGAAGAATTAAATTCGGTAATCTATTACCGAAAAAGCTCTTGAGAAACCGGTAAAATGCAAAAATTGTTTTTGAAATTTAAAAAAAATCAGATTTCAGTCGGTCAATTTCAAGATATGTATTCGACTATATAAAAAGGATTTCGTTGGATGGAATCATCGGAAGACCAATTAGATCATTTCAATTCGTTATTTACAAAAATGCTAAATAGTAATCTCGAGTATATGCAGTCCGTATATCGAGTTTTGACTAAAAACGTTTAAAATCATTGTCATTTGTCGCGAAGCTTTTATGACTCTTGAATGTCATGCAACCTCATAATTGATATCCCAAAAGTAATGGGAAGCCACGCGACTTGCTACAAGTCTTCAACCACGAAATGAGGCTCCAAAGGAGCGCTTGAGAAATAAAAGGAATCTTCTTTATATCACCTTTGTAGACCATCATTATTATCATTACTTGAAGAAAATATGATATCCTTTGTCAACCACTAGTTCACCATACTCGTGAGATCATCTTTCACGTTTTATTACGCAACTTTAGCAGAAGACGTCATCACGAGAACAACGAAGAATATAATAGACTTCTTCTGTGCCACTGTCATGTGATTTGTGAAGTTGACAAGGAAGTCGTGAGAGATTTTTTTCTCTTCATCTCATCTCGTTCTTTTCTGAAGTGAAACGTAGTGGGTCGGGTGGTAAAGCACCCACAAACAAACCGCCAAGATTACTCCATACGATTCTGTGAAGTGTCCTCAACCTGCCCCGGTTGTTACGCCGTATCAACTGGCTTCCGGTGAATTCAACCGATTCCGAAGGCGAACATGGGTTTGGACAGTCGCCATTCTATTTAGATTGTGTAAGTTTTTTAAGATAATCGCTTTATTTCAAGTTTCATAAACGGTGACATTTGTTTTGGCAAATATTTGTATTTTCATATCTCTGGCACGTTTTTAATTTCAAACATGAACATATATTGGAGCGAAGATTCGACTTCCTATGTAATCTCGTCAAAATCAAATCAACTTTCATAACATTAATTCCTAGTTATTTATTCAAGATATTTATTGAATGTACCTACAACTCAAGATACTACTGCTGCTAAGATTTTCGACACAAGAAACCTTTGCTATCAAGTTTCGCCGACGCAGTTAAATGTCCTAGAAGTGACGTGAAACAACTTTTCTGTTATATTTGTCTGGTAATTTGTAATGTTACGTGAATTAGTTATATTAATTTGGGCAGGTGAATAAGCACAAGAATATTAGCGTACAACGCATTTTAAGATTTCCAGTGAATACCCTGCAATAAAAATTTCATCCGCTTTCATTCATAGGTATGGAAATATATTAGGTTGCGACAGCAGCCAAAAATGCTCAAACTGACTACGAGGTCATCACGCGAACGAAACAGCTTTGCATTCGGATCAACAAATATGTACTTAAATAACAACGAACCGCTAAATTAGATAACCAATATCGTATTGCAGCAATAATTACAAAACTGGACACGAATTGACGAAATAATAACCGTTTTTCAAACAGCTCAAGTACAGAATTTTTATATTCACTGATGTACAAAAGTAGCTGACTTGTTCTCGTGATGAAATCACCAAAAAGCAGTTATTTTCTACAGCGCAAACTTTCCTGTCACCACGTTGGCTTTTATTGGACATTTAAAATCACCCTGCACTACTATCATACATTAAAAACTGCGATAGCATTTTATTACGGAACACTTTCAAATACGTGTAGCCATTGAAGAAAAAACTTTTTACGCTGATGCAGTAAAACTTTTCCCGCATATTGCTTTCGACATGACATCCGATGACTCGACCTACGAAGAGAAATTTATGAATAATATTTTCGCCCCTCTTCTATTATCGATTTATTTGAAGGAGTGAAAATGATAAATGTTTTGAAAGATAATAATAGTGTTATCAGAATTCACGAACGATTGAATCAAGCATTCATTCTTCTATCCTATGCGAATGGTAGACAAGATCGTCTTTTGCAATTGTTCCTTTTCCTTCACAAAATCCTTTATGGTATGATGGAAAACGTCTCATCCTTTGAAGATTGATGACGTTTCTGCAAGAAAATAGATCATTCCAAAGAGGAACTAACAAATGAAGAGGAAAAAATGGTGGAGATCGACTTTGACTTACTTTCCATTTTCTCTTATTTTCACATTTTCTTTTCCAATTTTTGTGCAGCGGCACGTACTTTCCTATTTTTTTGCAAAATCCCATTTTGTAAGGAAGTTCAAGGCGAGAAAATGTATGGAACACGCAGAGAAAATTGAATGTCATAATGTGAAGCAGTCTAGAAGTTAAAATCCCATTTGCGCTAGTACCGTTAATCATTTTTTCTTCTTTTTCGATATCTCATGAAAAAGTGCTGAACCTGAAATTTAACTTAAGAGATATTAGACCAAAGACACAGGCGACGAAATGGGATTATATTTGGTACTAGGTAAATACTAACTGCTTCAGATCCAAATTCAGCGTACCAACTTAATCCAAAAAAATTGATATCGCGATTCCAGAACAAAACCGCATTCAATCAGTATCAAAACCGGAGTATTTTGCAATTAGCACTCAAACTCAAAGCTGAACTTGCATTTAAGGATAATTCTTAAAACGATCTTTTAATCCTTCACAAAGTAATCAATCATCCCATTTACAGTGTTCGAGATCAGTCAGGTTTTTTTAAAAATGAAAACGGTATCATCTGCACCCGTTAATCTGGTTACTGAAACCGGCGAAACATTAACATAAACACTAAAGCCCAGCGCTTTGGAATCCTTGATTCCACTTCGGTTTTTTCCGTTTTTTTATCTTACCTCGTCTTCCTAAAGGAGGAAGATAAAACACTGGTAGTTTTTTTGTGTTTGTGCTCTTGCCTTACTTGTTATGTGTATTATCGCAAGTAATTTTTAATTCTTCATAGAAATCTCAACAACGCATTTTTTTATTATCTGCTCCATTCTTTGTCCTTTTTTCTACACCGGTGGAAAAAGAAAAACAAAGTAAACTTACAATGCAACTATCTCGGACATATATGGGAAAAACGATTAGATTGCAATTTTAGTATGTACTATCTGATTCTGCGTATAAAATGACGTCGTAAACTCCGGCTGTAACGGAAAAAATACTTTCCAAACGTCATTACAATTCAGTTACATATTCCTTGTTTAGCCATTTTCGCTTTGCATTTACAACATCGATTTTCTCATTGTACATTTTTGCCATAAGACTTGATCCTTCAAACCTATCTTTTTAAGGACAGAAATCTTTAAAAAGACGTTAATATTCCTACTCTTGCCGCATTTTCTAATTTTTCATAGTCAAATTCAGGAAAACTAATTTTTCTTTTTCAGAAAGTAGGTCATAATCTTACATGGATTAATATCCATTTTCTATATTTAACTATTAAATACTTTAACTAAACTTGTTCCTACTTTTTTCTAGTGAAAATTCAAAAATAAAATAACTTTTCCGGAATTTCAAATTTTGCATTCGTTTGGTCGTATTTTTGTGTGTTCAAAGAAAACTACATTTAATAGCATCATACAAAGAAGACGCACATATCAAAAGCATAATATATCAAACGCATATCAGCAATATGTAACCGAATAGTAACGACCTTTGGAGAGTATTTTTTCCGTTACAGCCGGTGATTACTACGTTATTTTGTACGCAGAACCAGATAGTACATATTAAAATTGCAATCCAATCGTTTTTCCCATATATGTCGGAGATAGTTGCATTGTTAGGATTTTCTTTTTTGTTTCGACTTTCTCAAAATAGATAGATAGGTTTGTAGGGAAGTGTGTAATATAAATGTTTCATTATTCTGGGACTGGCTTTTACGTGTGAGTGTCTGTGTCGAGATGTAAAGACTTAATGCACTAGTTTCCTGAAGAGTAATTGTGTTTCTTAATAATTAAAAAATAGCAAAATTTAGTTTTAAAAAATCTTAGAAATTCCAAATATATGTATCACGCAATTTATGCCTGTTTCAAAGTTTCATTTTTTCAACATTATTTATTGGGAACGTCTGCGTCACTATCAGTTTGGTCCCAAAATATCAGTATTCGTTGTTACATTATGATTTTATTTTTTCCCCTTGAAAGGAAATTTAAGCTTGATGTGAATGGTTGTCACTATGTCAATGTAAATTCATTCTCTTTCAATTTTTATTATTATTAGCAATGTAAATACCGATACAGAAGTTTCTTTGTTCTTCCGAAATTATCATGTGAACAGATTTGTTTTACTCCTCCTACTCATTAAGAACGGTGAAAGTATAGGCGGCGATATTTCATGACGAGTGACCATGTTCTTCAGAGTATTAAAATTGAAAATATCATGTCTCCAGAATGCGAACACCGTAGTCATGCAACATGATCAAGCCAACCTGTACGCATGAAAACTTCCTATTAACCATGAATTTATAAATTGGCAGTGAGTTTAAAATATACTTCAAATATCTAGGGAAAAGTTGTTCTTATTTTTTTTAATCGCGTTTACCGTTGTAATAATTTGTATTTATTTGGGGCATTTAACTAATTTGAAAGAAAGCCAAACACTGAGGTGATTCATGTTTCTGTGTTTATTAAGTGCTTTACTGCATTAAGAGAATTGCCGCATTAATGCAACTCATTTCAAATCAAGAAATGCATTGACTTCGTACGCGTACCTTTCGGTAATCAAAAGTGAAATCCATCGTTAACTTATGATATACCCTAAAGAGTTTCGTGAGCAGAAAACCTGAAATTTATTTAATTGGCTGAATCACGGATATGTTACAGCAGAATCAAAATTTTTGTATCATCAAATAAAAAAATTAATTTAACTACAAGCATATTTTGCAATAAATTTGATCTAACTATTTTGAGTATCACATTTAACGTTCTTGTCATCGATATCAAATTAGATACAAAATATTGCAGAAATTATAAATGATATTACAGTTACAGCAATTGTACCGCAAAACGCTCACAGTCAGCATCTTCCCAAGAATTAACCCTTGCTTAAGTGAATATGATCAGAATTTTAATTTAAAATATTTGAGTATAATTCTAATTAGATCTAAATTTCTGAATCCAGGAAATCCTTGGGCAGTACCAGTATTTCCACCGTATTTTAGAAATCATATTACAATTCGATCCCTGTTGTTCAACTCATTTGATGATGATCTATTTTTACTATTACCACGAACATGTCCCATCCAACCTGCTTTTCAGTGGAAGTTGAAAATAAAGTGCTGAAAACTGGAAATGGTAATTGCGTTGCTTCCATTAATTTTTGCGTACGGAAGTACAAAACTTTCCTCGTTTCCGATGAGTTTGAAACAAAGAGAGGGGAAGTTCAAATTGCAAATATTTTGTTTACTTTACTTTTTTAGAATTTAGTTTGGGATTGGGAGTTCGAATTTTTTTCCATTTTTGAGAAATGTAGAAAAATAAACGAAACGGCTTTATTCTTTGAAATGGGAAAGAAAAGAAAACTCCCACGGCAAGCTAGGCCATACAAAAATATGAAGGGCACTAAAACGAAAAAAGTAGTATTATTTGAATTTAATGTCTAGAGTATGGCCTGGTTTTGTTTAAAACTGAATCAAGTGAAAGTTCAAACTTAAGTCGGAGGGAAACCACCACTGGAAATTGAAAAACTGGCTTTTGTCTTATCACTTGGTTGAGTTTTGTACGAAGTAAGTACGTTCTGGAATTTGAAAAGTTTGAGTAAAACCGCACAGGTGTAGCAATATCTGAGGGTATTTCGACGTCAAGTATTATAAATAAATAATTCAATTTACCCGCGCTTGATAATTATTATTAGATAGGTCTCTGCGTTTTCAATTTTATTCATAACTTTAACAATTAAAAAGGATTTGCTTATCATCATCTGTATACTAATTAATTGCTTGTCTGTACGCGTGATCAGAAACTACCACTCTGATATCTGTTAAGGTTTAAACTCCATGAGTCAACGGAAACACTGTGTTGGCTTTAAAGAGCTAACTTCTGTTCAACTTGGATAGTTCCTTGGTGGGCACACGATGCTTAAGTTTGGCAGGAATAATTCAGTTCGTAAATATGGGCTTTTAATTTAATCAGACAAGTAAATTGGACATGAAAATGTTCCTGATGTAGTTTTCCATCGAAAGTTGTTCCACATATTGAAATTTTCATGAAAATTGTCATATTGTTTTGCTTTCCTCTCCGCCTTCTATTGTTAGCCGCGATTATTGTTCATCCCGTCCCATTCTTGCTTTCATTCAAAAGACTTTATCATTCTTGATCCCGATATTTTGGCATGCTTCCATTTTCCTGCATGTAACTAAAACAACCATTGAGCACCTCATTCGTGCTTTTTTCATCTTTGCCAACAAAATGAGATAACAGTAACTGCAACAAATAACAGTTTTTTTCAGTTTACTGCTATTCTATTATCATCACCCATGTCAATAGAAAAAATAGTGAAAACACAAGTGGGTGAGCCAAACACAAGATACATTAACTGTTCATTTGATTGTGAACACAAAATTGAGCGATAAAAAAGTAAATTCACGCCCGTTTAAATTCAATTTATGAAGGAAAATACTAGAGGAACTGCTCCGAGCATTAGGGCTTACATTTATAATATCCCTCACTTTAAGTGAGAAGTGAAGCTATTCAGCATTTCAATTAGAGTTATTCCGTTTCAACGGAAGGCAAGTGATTTCAAGCCGCAACAGAGTTTGAAATGCATCATGTAACTGGTACGTTGAAATAGGTAATGTTCGGTTGGTTGTTTGGTATTTGCGAAGCGTGACAGAACTATAAGCATTATAGAGTTTCGAAGAATTGGGAAAATAAATTTAATTATTATCTTACGAATAATATGAAACACACTTTGCACTTCATTGGAATTAGAAATTTTATGTTTTGCAATTTCCAAAGCATTTGATAACACTTGCAACAACTTCAGGAGTAGTTAGCCTTAAATCAGTGAAGTAAAAGGAAAATCGTAAAATATAGGTCGTGACCAGGTTGCCAAAACGAATGGTTTTGTTTGTTTCCTTTTCCATTTGACAGTTTAGACATTTCGTAGTCGTATTAGTTGTATTTCTTATGAATTTCAATTAGTTTTTGGTAGGTAGGTCCTTTTACGTGTCTTGTCTTCTTGGAGTCACGATACGATCAGTGGGAGAAAATCCATGGGAAATTCCGATTAATAAATACAAGGGCTTACCGCTTCATTTAACTGAATAGGAAAGCAAGAAAAACTTTCAAAACGTTATTTAGGGACAAGAAAGGGTGAAATGAATTTACGTTTTTTCTAATAAGCTTCTACGAAGTCATGACGGATTTAGGTCTACAAATTTCACTAATTTCCTGAACATCTTGGCCTATTTTTTGTCGTCATTTGCGAAAAGTGAAAATTCATCAAGCTTATCCAGTCCAGGACATGAGTGATCACCATCATCCACGCAAAGGGGAATTCATCAACTTGACTCGCTTTTCATCCTACATTTTGTTCTAACCACCCGATGTCAATTCGAATCCAGGCCACTTGAAGTGCCATTTACTTTCCCTTATCCCCTTAAATTTGTACTATGCACGTGCTTCACATTTATCATAATCACGATTTAATTTTGTGAAGTATGGCGATTGATGTACGTGTTCCCATTTAATTTTTTCTCTGGATTGGACTGGAAAACTGAAAGAGATAATTCTCTCTTCTTCTTCATACTCAAACCCAGCCAAGCAAAGTCTTTTACTAACAAGGGAACCGCCCGAGGTGCCCCCCCTAATCGCATATACCAGTCATACTGTCGTGATCAGCATTTTTTT
>JAHZMX010003159.1:0-10870 GCA_027743895.1 Seira musarum
GAACGACGACTGATTGAACGGAAAACCGATGATTTCTGTTGACGCTGCTTTGCTTGTTGAATTGGATGTAACGATGGTGATATGACTTCATATCACCTCAATATATATTAAACCCATCCGAGACCGGTTAATCGATTGACGAACCAAAGCGCATCCCTAATCTGCAATGTAAGGTGTAAACATATATCAATGAACATACAAAATGCAGATTGTTGAAAAGAGTCAACCTCACCGAGCGGAAATATTTATTTCTTTCTACTAAAATAAGCGTTTCGTCCATTGAAGCAATAAAGTTTGCATGATTTGATTCCATATATAGTGCCTCAGTTTTAATGTAGCACCATCATGAATTATTTAACTTCAACAGTATAATAAATTGTTGTTTGTAGATTCCATGAAATGCTGCAAATTTATTACAGTGAAATTCATAATTTCATATTTTCAAAAAAAGGTTGGAAGAATTGAATACTCGAAGGTTACTCACTTCAAAAAACAGTCGGTTATAGATACAAAAAATCATATTGGATAATATTATTAACTGGGTGCTTAATATTAAGAACAGAGGGACTGCTTACTAAGCATACAAGTAAGTATTAAAGGAATGATTTTTTGGTTAAAAATATTCAAGCGCTACTACTTCATTCATTTGTTTTTTGAACTGCTTTGGGTTTGTACCTCCAACTGTTTCAATGTGTTGCTTTGCCAAAAATAATAATTAATAAGAAAATTACTTAGCGCAGATGTGACATGAACCAACTAAATATTTTCTGTAGAATCCTCCAAATGTCACCTTTAAATTGCGACTGTGATGCAAAACAAACACCAACGTAACCAGAGAATATGACCAGACAATAAATTAGTGGAATAAAAATAACGCCGGAAGCCTATTATCTCAAACACACGTAAATTTACAATGAAATCCAATTAATCTGTTATAAAGTTTACGATGACTGTTCCACCATGAACCAATACTTGGTCTTTATTTGTTCAAATTATTATGAAACTAAAGCTTTCCTTAAAAGAATCTCATTAAATCAGACATGAAGTTATTCATTATCTGTTAAATCATTAATTCTGTTGCTGACAGTTAAAATTTTCGATACTTTAAAGTAACTGTTTCGCTCAGTTTTTAAGGTGCTTTCGAATTAAATGTTACACTTCATACGTCCATATGGCGTTGTTGTCCTTTGCTAATAAAAAAATGGAAACCCATACAAAAATGTTTTACTCCGCGCATTAGTGCAATTGCAATATAAAATGTACCTACGCATATAGTAGGTACCTATGTACTACAAAATATAAAGTGTGTTCGTTCCAAAAATTTAATTTGAATCACTACAAAGCAAATTTTCTCTTTATGCAAATTGACCGTCAGCCAACAGTTCCAGGTTTGTTCTACCTGCCTGTTCCCGTAAAGAAATGATTCCGGCATTCTTGCAAGAAACAAACTGAATAAATAGTAACTCTTACAGATTCAAACATGTATGAAGTATACATCCAATCATTATGTGTAGCCGAAATTCGCAAATTGTTGGATTGCTACAGTATTTTAAATGATTATGAAATTGCTATGACGAACACTTATTAAACAATTATTTCGTCATTTAAATTGTTTTCTATCCTGAGTTTTGAAATATGTGGCTTCTAAATACATCGGCAAAATGCCAATAATGGCGTAGCGAAATCAATTCACTTTACGAACTCATTAATAATGAGTAAATAGCCATTAAGTATACTAGCAAAACGTGAAGTTTCTCTGGAAACTTACTCGCTTCTGAGCTTACAGACTAAGTGATTTAACACTATCTTTGTAATGTTACGTAGCAATATTAAGGAAATGTTGCAATTCATGGAGAACAGGTAAGGGCACATCTTATTGGATTTAAATCAAAGTACCAGACTTTTATACATGTATCAAATCAGGACTGAAATAATTGAAATGCTTCTGAACTTTAAGTGACAAGCAGGAAGTAAAGTTCCGCATGTTGAAGGTTGCTTTAGTCGGAAATATCTTTATAGCCTTTAATTTGTGAACTTGGCACATCAATACTGTATTTACTTGCTTCGTTTTTTCGTTTGACCCTTATGGGAAGTTTCGTTGTCATTTTGTTTGACACTGAAAAATTACAATTTCTAGAATTAATGGCCTTCCTGATTTTGACCAAGTGTTTTCAATGCGGGGACAGCTTCTATGTAAAATCAAAATTGCATGCTTTCTTTTTTAACAATACAGTACTACATGTATGGAGATTGATCAGATATCGTAGAATCAAATTTAAAGCCGATTATCTTTAATAATCACAGTAGTTTTATTATTGCGATAACCAAACATTTCATTACTTTCCCAATTTCTCATGGAAAAAATATGATTAAATACATTACAAATATGTATTGATTTCAACTTTTCAACCATAGCCAGTGCGTAAATATTTTTATAGTAATGTAATTGGATTTATGAACTTACGTAGTATTTTTAGATTAAACATAAACTACTCGAAACTTTAAATGGGATTTGCATAAAGGAATAAACATTAAACTTGGTAGACTTGTGTCCTTCAAGTAATTCAATTAGCAAAACTGTGCGTTGCAAACTCTCTTTTTTGAAATTCTATTTCCCGTTTGAAACGGGTAGTCAAATATCTGTAAAAATGTATACATTCAGTAATTTAATGTTGAGCTTATTTAAATTCCACAACAGAATTTTTACTGTTACGGCTTCAATCCCATTTTACTGGGATCAAAACCAAGGGATTTATTTACTCAAAAACCACAAAAGATTTCTTCCGGAAGCCTTGTACCTTTTGATTTATCTAATTTACTTAATCCTGACACTTTTAAAGTCGTTTAAAGAGGGGGAGGTGAATGACGTCTATATCGTTCATTTAATGTGTTTAGGTCTAGGTTCGATTTTAGGGAACAATTACTCTCTTATTTTCAAGCAAAATGTGTTCCTAGCTACAATGAACGGAATTATCAAGTTTTCGACTTGCGTGTGCTCCCAATACCGATGTGACCGTTACGACCCAAACAAGTCCAAAATAAACTTGTATTGGGACATTGTATCAATAGCGATTGTGGCAACATTCGGTTCTTTGTGGGTTATTTTATCTCTTCACTTCTTCCTTTTCCCAAACAACCTCATATATCCGATTCGTGGACTAATTGATTTTACGAATTTGTATGGAGTTCCTGTCTACATAATTTACGGAATTTTTAATGCGTACATAATGATCAAAATTTGTTGTATATATTTGTTCATGGTGCACAGTTCAATTTGGATGAGTTTGGTTCTTTTTGAAATATTTGAAAACGAATTTCGCCTTTACTCTATCCACCGCTCCTCGTCCAGCGCGGTTAGTTACAAAACTGTCATGAAATTTCGTCAACCGCCATATATTTTTAACAACTACCGTGCAATCGAAATCATAATGAGTTACATAAATCATTCCGTTGGATTTTTATTACCTGTCGATTACGCTATTGTAGTAAAGTTTGCTGTGTTTGTTAACGTTGGTCTCATAAAATATTGGGACAAGATTAGCTTTCTAAACCGCCTACTTATGATAATAACTGGAACATTTTGTGAAATATTTATGACTGCCTTTCTTGACACTGTTGGGAGGTCAGTGACTTACAACTTGAAAACCAGAGAATCTTGGATGTTTTTCTCGCATTTACACGGGCGATGGTTAAGTGGGAGGGACCGGAGGGTGATGAAGAAATTTGCAAAGTCGTGTCACAAACTCACTTTCCGCTTCCATAATCTCTTTGTGTTGAAAAGATCCACATGTCTATCCTTTCTGAAACTGATATCTCGGGGAACCTTTCGTGGTTTGGTTGCTCTCAAATGATCAGCGTAAGGTGCAAGAGGTTCCCAAACATAGTTTACCTTATCAGTTCATTTTATATAGAACAACCTCATTGTATAATCTATCGGTATTGCTATGTCCAGTGTACATCTGAAGAATTTTATTCCTGCTCCGTGACATCTCAAACGATATTTTTACTCTTGTGTCGTAAAACAATGACTCCTTAAGTAAGTTTGAACCCCGGTTAATCAACATTTATATTCTCCACACTAATCTTCATATTACTTAATCTAATTTTAACATTACCTGATAGTGAGACATTTAAAATAGCATTTCTTTTATTGTGATACCCAGACAATTCATAGATTTCATTAATTTGACCAGTTCTGCCAATATATTCAGTTTGATGTCCACTAGCTCAAATTATAACAAAAGTTAATCAGTAGAGCGGATATGAAAAGGTTATGTTAGGTCAATTGGTGACCTCTTCGAAAATTATTCATCGAACAGATGAACGGACAGACGGTAAATGTCATATCGCAATACTTGCTTTGCATGCTCAGCAACGTAATAATTTTTTTCTTGACCAGCGCTATATTATGTAATATGGGAATGACGGAAATTACTTCGTTTTTTGGAGGTGCCAGAGAAAAATACGTATTATTCATTTAAAAAAGGCTAGAACATAGGCTTGTTTTGCATCAACTTTATCCACCTACTATATGTAAGTCGAGTATTTTCGTTTGTGCAGGCGTAGTGGATTGTATCCATTAGATTTATTAACCAAACCAGAGCTTGGTGGACTTACATGCGCAATTTAAGTTGAAATTTAAATCACTTTCTTTACGATTTGGATGAACGAAGTTTTATAACCACGCCAAATAATTCAGGTACCGGGAAAACATGCAAAGAATAGCAAATGATGAGAATTGCTCTTTCTGTAATGCTTTTTGTTTTTGGTTTACCATCTTCATTGGAAATTCTTACCTGCATCAGACTTGAAGACTCCATGACGAGCATTATTTCTTGGACAGGGAGTTTGTACATTCTTACATCCGACACGAAAGCTCCGAAATTCTCTTAGCTGCTCCCAAAATTCAGTTTACTTGTTCATAAGAGAGGATTTCTACAATTTACTTAAAGTTCCTGAACACTTTTGGGTTTGGAGAATTTAGGATTTACATTTTAAACTTGTAAGTAGAAGCATTAGAATTTTTGACTGACAAAAGCTTGTGCAATGTGGTCCAGTCTTGGAAACATTTCTTTTTTAATTTCTTTAAGAAGACAAATATTTCAGCCAGTGATTGTTCAATATTCTGTGTGAGATTTGTATCAACCTTGTGGGATGATTTCTTAAATGTAAATTGCTTAAGCTAGAACAAAAAATTGAAAAGTACATTAGCCCTACGTTCCCCTCACAGAAGATAGATTAAACGTTTTCAAAGGAAGTTTGCTAAAACCCGATCAATTCGTTAGGAACCGATGCGAATTCAGGTTAAGTCCAATATTTGTTTCATTTTCCCCGACTATTATGAATGCATTGGTATATTTGCTGGCATTAACCTGAAAGGGGAGTATTCATTATCAGTTCAGTATTTGGGACAAGGATTGACGAACTCTCTTTGCTAAAGTGAAGTTGAAAATTTCATATGAAACATATAGAATAACCTACCTGAATGTGCTTATTTTGTCGACGCTATTTCGAATTGGAAAATCCATGGCCAGCTGCTAGGTATAGAGTAGTTACCTTACATAATATGCTTACATTTGACCAAGCAACTCTTCTTACTGTTAGCACTTTTCATGAAGAGAATAAACCAACTGTTTTTCTTAAAGCCGAAAATTTGTCGCCGAAAAAGACTTCAGGTACTTGAAAGCCGTGAATGAAATAGCCACTGAAGCATTATTTTCTGTTGGCTTAGCAAGAACCACTTTGCAAGCTTTAAAACAATTCATAAATCAATTTTCAGAATCGTTGGTGTCCTCAATACCAGAAGGGAAGAACATAAAGACTTCATTGTTCAACGGATTGCTTCGAACTTGAAAGATTTCGGTTCAGTTGGAATTTGGCCCCAATAGACTGGGTTTTAGCCTAGAAAGACGAAAAAACTTAGGGCGGACGTATTCCACCATCAGAGTTACATATATCCTGAAATTTCATTCTTCCAAATAAAATTCATTTATTTTTCACGAACCTTTCCATCAAAAGCTAAATAAGGACTTAGCGTAACCCTAACTAGTCCACCCAAATAGGATTCGAATTTTGCTTAATCTGCCATCACGCGTCACTAAAATCATCGCAACTATGGCTGAATGCTATTGTATCTCGTTTTTGGTTTTACTCTCGTCCATTTTGTGGTCAACTGGACACTCTAAAATTCTTGAAAGGTCTGATTGGGATACTACTGCAGCCATGTCAAGCGATTTCCTTATCAATCACGTAGTTCGTAATGAAGAAAAATTTTTACTAATTTTTCATTCGTACACCGACTACTGCAGCGATTCCTTTCCCAAAATATCCGTTGCCCGAATCGTTACCAATAACAATTACAATTTTAGTCAACCAATGAGGTACAACTCAGGAATAAAGTTTGGAATTCCGTTAAACATCTTTGTTGGACCGATGACAAATCGCAGCATGGAAGTTTCCATCTTCAATTTTTCTTATGAGTCATTAAGTCCAAGAAACCTAATTTTCTTCACCCTTTCTGAAGACCAGTTACTACCCCACAACTTTGAGTCGGAGATAAGCTTTAGTATTAAATACACTCCGGCTGCAAAAATCATTTTTCACTTAAGAAACCGGAAATTGGATATTGCTTTAGTGCGAAGTGGATACACTGGAGGCGACTTGGATCCTCCGTGGAATTTATTGAAGTACCCGCTTGCTTTCCACAAACGCATGTTTCAAAATGCTGGAGGAGTGACACTACATGCGTCTGTTTTTGCAGGAATGTTTCACCTTTTCTTTGAGAAAAATGCTGTGTGTCACAATAGAATTCAAAGCAAGTCTCTTGATGTCAAGTATTGTACAGGCGAAATGATACTAACCGATTATGTGGGTGAAAATCATAACTTTACCGTGGATAGATGGATGACGGGCTTCTTTGCACGAAATTTCGATAAACCAAGTCGAACAAACCAATTTCTGATTGGGAGTGTCAGGGCAGAAGATGTGTTTCGGTATAACGACAAATTTACATTAACAGGTTCTATGTTTTTCGTGAATGTAGATAAGTCGCGCCTGCTATATGCCAGCAAGAGAGACAAGAGAGCAACATTCCAGTACCGCTTGGAACGCATTTTATTGGACGGCCCAATACACTGAAGGCGCATGGTGGACAATCATCGTATTTCATATCTTCTCGTTTGTATGTATCATTAAAATCAGTGGAACAAAATTCGACCACAGTTTCAATCATTGTATCAACTTTGTTGCGATTGCGTTCTGTCAATCAATTTCTTTAAAGAGGTCAAGAAATCTCGCATTTATTTTCTTATGCCTTTACTACTTGTCACTGTTTGTTGGAAATTTGTATCAAAATAATATTACAAGTTTGGTTATCGTTCAACAACCTCCAAAAGTTTTTCAAACTTTGAAGGAATTGTTATTAAATGGCTACAAACTCGTGCTAGCCGAAGGATTAGGTACGAAGAAATATTTGCCAACTTTAAGGATCAGAAATTTGACTCATTTATATAATACTTCCGTATATCTTGTCCCACTCCATGTTTTGTTTAGTGATTACACGTTTAAAAATTACCAAAAGTACTTACGCATTAAAGCATTTTTTCGTTTGCCTAACTTAATGGTAGCAAGAATTTGTTCGTTCATCTCAAAAGAAACTGAATCAAGTTTTTGGTGACAATAAATACTTGTGCAATCTTGTTCCCGAGGACCTTTACTGGCAGCCGTTGTTTTTTAGCGTCTACTCTATCAACAGATACTGGGTGGGAAAGACTATTTCAAGGCTTCTTGCCAGTGGAATTCCTCACTACATTTATAAACGAGCTGATTGGGCGGATCGGATTAGCGGCAGTTACCCACTTTTCGATCAATCTTTTGTTAAGCCTGTTTCACAAATGGATACCATTACATTGGAAAGGCTTTTTCCTGCATTTGTTTTTTGTTCGATTATAGTTTCATTTTCCGTGTTAATCTTTATTTTCAGAATCTTACTTGTAGGCAAAATTAAGTTTGGTCAGTGTAGTTGTAGTTGTACAAGTCCTCGTGTTACTCGGGTTTCAGAACCATTTAAATTCTCTGATTATTCAAGAACGTTAAAGTTTCCACCAAGTTGCTTAACGTTTGTGGGGTTTAATAAACGGAACAGAAAAATATGAATAATTTAGTTTAACTATAAATATTTGTAGGTATATTATAAGTGGCACTAATTAAAATTACGATTGTGGAGTTTTACTTTTTCAAAAGATAAGCGTATGCAAAAGCGGTCATATTTACTTTAAAGCTTTCTCAAGTACTAGCAATTTATTATTTAGCGACATCATTTCTGCCCAGTATTCATACAATTCTACTGAGCAATTCGAATGTATCTTTTTCAAAAAATATAAATAAATGGTTTATTTTACTACATTAGCTAATTAAAAAAAATCCACTCCTTTGTCACTCCAGGCGATCCAACGAATCTTACTTTTACACCTGTACACAAGCATAAAAAAGTATCACTAACAGACTTAGAAATCATAAATAAATAGAGCGATATGTAAATACCTTAAATAGAGCCGAAATAGAAAGACGGACGGGAAGTCCGTAGGTGTTTTAAATTGTTCTTGCATGAAATGATTGCCGGAATTTTTGCTTAATAAGTACTTATTTCATGCGTGCTTTGATCGTTTAATATTCGTTTCATTCACTCATCGTCAGTAAGCCATTCATTTGCTCTATAACCAAAACATCTCAACTCAGATCCGGGAACCGACAGTCCCGTAGGTTCCAAAAAGCCGAATGTGCATGAAATTTCAACGTCAGATCTCAATGTGCAATGCTTTTCTCATTACGGGATTAGTAAAAATAGTTTATAAGCTTAAGTAAGGATACTAAAAATGCCTCGCATTTTTCAAGGACACGAATGCAAGCTGCCACTCTTTGCAGCGTAAATGCATGCAGAACATGTGCCTCAACTGAAGTGGTTTTTTATTGTCTTCACACACACATTTAATTAGCTTACATGTGAGTATTTTATGATGTTTCAAATATAAACAAATTGAAACCAGTTCAACTGACGTGAAGAGATAGTGATGATACAATGAGGCATATAAGTAAAAGCAACATTGTCCACCAGGAAATAACAACGAAAACTATTTTATTGTTCCAGCTAAAAATAATGTTATTTGCGTCAAGATTATTTTAATTTTATGATTTGTTTTTACATCAATAACAATTTGTTTTCCTCATTCATTATTATGTAAATCATAGCCAATTGACTTTTTGCGCTCCTGCCTCCTGCTACGCTGTCAACGACTAACGACTTCAACTTTTAATGCTTAAAGGGAGTCACAACTGATCCCCTGGTCGTCATAATGCAATAACTCGGATGACATTACTCATTTGCTTGTTTAAGATATAAAACTAGAAACAGCAAATTTCCATTTCAGACATTTTTAACAATCATTAATTAACAGTTACAGACTCGATCAAACTTTTTTCAATAGAATAGTACTCTATAACCTTACTCAAAAAGTCACTGGCAAACTATTTTCATCGCATGAGAAAAATAAGCTGCATAAATTAGCTTGGCATAAATTACGGAACTACATAAGCATTAGAATTGAAACAATATTTTGAAAAACTTTCATTTCTGGAGAATTTGCTTGCAGCAGAATTTTCGGGAAAGTGTTGTTTCCGAAGCTGGAAACTCATACCACAACAACATGGACTTGTGACATAGTTCGACCACCCGCATTACTGCAGAACCCCATGCAGATTGAAATCATGCCAGGTCCATATTTTTATTGCTTTT
Source organism: Seira musarum (assembly GCA_027743895.1). Taxonomy (NCBI): domain Eukaryota; kingdom Metazoa; phylum Arthropoda; class Collembola; order Entomobryomorpha; family Entomobryidae; genus Seira; species Seira musarum. The sequence goes on from JAHZMX010003159.1 coordinate 9,791, forward strand.
TAACTTATCTAATAAGCGCATTTCTCAAACTTTGACTAAGCCAGGGAAACCGGTGCAGTAAAGTAAGCAATAAAACGGGATATAAAAATGCATACGTCATTTCAAACGCGTCATTAAAAGTTTTATGAAATCGAAAGTATTAGCTACCTAATTAAACAAAGATTCCCTATATAAACCCATTTAAACTGTGATGAAACTGTATTCAAATGTTCAGAGTGTTTACATTCAACTAATCCTCATCCTAAAGTTTTCTTTCCAAGTTTATATTACCCCGATTGTATTATTGTTTGTCATCGATCTTCATATAAATTGAAACAACAGAGATTAGCGGATCAAGATGGGTAAAACTATAGAAGAAACTATTGATATAAATTTTAATTTGCAATAAATAATTTTTTGTAATCAACAGGAGTTGTTGTTGTCATATTGTGCACAAGGAAATAATAACGGCAAATTAGGCAACTTTTCAAACTAAAAATAAGCTTTCCCCATAAATTAGGACCCTACTTTCTTTAATACTTTTCCTTGTTTTTGTACAAATTGACAAGGGCGTTCATTGTTGATGTCTATAAAATCGATATACGACGTCATCCACCAAACACGACAAAAAAATTGTTTTTGCAGAAAACAAATTAGCGGTGTAAGTCGGCTGTGAAATTAGTTTCCGAGCTCTCTAGAAGCCGCTAAAAAATTAAACCCAGACTTACCTTCATAATTTCATTAGTAAAAATGAAATATTGCATTTAAATTTTTTTTACCAGTGACATGATTAATGTAATTAAGTCACCCTGGCTAGACCAGTGTTTGCACACTTGTGGCTTAAAATTTAAGAAATTTTTTAACAGTCGTTACGAATCAGAAACAAATGAACATTAATAGTTTGCTGCAGTAATGAATATACAGAACGACAAAAATGTTTACATATAAATTGGGGCAGACTTCCTGTTTATATCCGTTTTTAGCCATTTTACCCACCATACTTTTAAACCCATTTTTACTAATTTTATTCGTTCGTAAAAGCGCATTTCGTCTAACTCTGTACAACAAACCCAGGGAACTTGAGGAGGAAAGTCAGAAAAC
>JAHZMX010003160.1:0-16249 GCA_027743895.1 Seira musarum
TTGACGTAGAATTTTGATTAAAAACAGAGATAAGTTAAATCTTGGGAAAACGAAACAGTAAAATTCATCTTGGTTTGATCTAATCTCGGACAAAAAAATATATAATAAATTATGAGCTAAGAAAACAGTTTTTTAAAGGTAATCTCAGGTCACCCCATAGAAATGAAAGGTTTTAACATTTTATTTTTACTCCTTCAATAACTTGTCAAATCCCTTGTTCCTCCATTTCCTCCACCCTTCCAAAATGTAAAAATAAGAATATTTTGAGCAGGCACAGCACGACATAATCCTCCTGCTTTTCAATCAAATCGCTTATTTCATTGTTTGAGCTCTCGTGACTTTAAAATCAGTGCCGTTTTAACTAGCAATATTTAGGGATTTATTCTCACTGTTTTTTCAATCCCATTCGACCGTGTGTAAATAGACAGACAGGCACTTACTAAACAATTTAATTTTTGTTTTTGCAGACAGCAGACACGATTTCATTCTTTGTGTTGCTTTCATGGTTTTTAATGGGATTCCTTGAATTTTCGAGATCGTGTCTGAACATAGAAATACCAGCTTACTTACTTACAGCTTATTATTGGGCTAGGCTTTATTCCGGTTAAAAATGCATACGACATCTTATTTCATGTCAAAGATTTTTTAAAACTTACCTGATTGACAGGTGGAGAAGTAAATTAAGTAATGTACGGAAAACATCTAAATAATTTTTGTGTAAGAGACATTTCATTGTTGTAACCTACAGAGAGACAAGAGTTTGTGGTTGTGTTCCCATTTTCTATTGTACCGTCTTCTTTAGTCGTGTCGTGTCATGATTTTATGCGGAGTTTAGTTTCAAAGATTGAAAGCAAAGATGACTCTTTAAAGTAAGTAGGCATGTCGCGTTTCCTTACGGTTTTTTTTTTCTAACGCAATAAGGTCTATTAAGTTTTTGCGTCCTCCTCCGGTTGTCAATTGTCAACAAACTTACTTGTCTCCAAAAAATGCTCACAACCACATTTTTTAAGCAAAAATAACAGTAGAAGTTTAGATTGGTGAATATTTATTATTTTTGAATTTTTTTTTTTTGGATAATGCATTTTGACAAAGTAAGGGAAAAACGTAACCTGCACACCAGACTCACTCAGGTAAATTGCTGATGACACACAGACTAGACACAGTAGTTTATGTTTATGTTTATGTTAGAATGTTATGCATGTTGCATTAATGCATTAGATTGATTCATTAATTGGGCTCAGGAAAATAATAGAGATTAGAGATTGGCATTTGCAGGTAATTTTGTTGTTGAAGCTTCTTCCATAGTTTTTTTGTGACATACCTAGTCGCAAAATGTCCTAGACTCTAGACACGTGTGTTATTGCTCAGACTTCAATCTAAATATTTCGACATCTTTTGATGATTGTTATGAGATTACAAGAGTTGGTTTGCCTGTCTTTCTCCTAAAAAATGATAAGGTCTAAGATGTCGTCATACCTAAATGGATGACATTAAAATGACCATTCATTCACAAAGGAAAAAGTTCAAGCTTGGTACGGCGTATTATTTTCTAGAACCAATAAAAAATGGGCTGAATAAATATTTTAATGCATAAATTAAATTAATTTAATTTGCAAAGATAGAAAAGATTAGACCACCACGTACCTAAAGTTGCAATTTGGTGAGGACAAATAAAATTATTCTGAGGTTTACACCGTCGAAATTCGTGAAGACGCGTGAGGTTTATAGGTACAAATGGGACATGATATGCACTTGGATGAAGATTGAATTCAATCTCAAACTACCTTGACGGAATAATCCTTTTACTAAAAAAATTGCGAGTCATTTTTTACTTCGATCGTCTACCTATATTGCACACACAAAATAAAATGGAAAGTTTGGAGGAAGTTTTCACAGGTACACACAATGTACGTATTTATATTAAATTTTCATCTTCCTTTTATATTGCGACCACTAGTTCATACCAGATTTAATCGTCGTCATCATAGTCATCATAACAAAATCATAATCACTATTTTGACCATTCCATTAAGGCAAAATATGAAAAATAGTTATTTCCTCTCTGACAATGATATTGCGGCCGAAGTAATAATTCATGCATGAAAATCGTATAAAGTGGAGTGTTCGTTGATCTGTTCATATTTTTTTTGTAAATTTCAAACAACTTGAGAAAGGAAATTTCGCTGTTGAGAAAACGAAAAAATTCTCATCATTTTGTGAGGATTTAGTGAGTTTAGTGAAAACAATTATTTACGTTTGGTTACCGCCATCATTTAAATTGGGATACTTTGGGAGATTCACAGATGCAAAAATTACATATTGAGCGAAGTCACAATGATTTTCTGCAGCAAAATTATACCTTGCAAATGAAAAATAAGAAATATGAAACTTGCACTTCAAAGTTTTGACATTGGGAAGGGAAGCATTGGTCGTACCTAATAAATAATCCAATCATAGAAAACCCATTAATGATACATACTTACCAGCGCCATGAAAAGTTTTTTTGTCTTCTTCGGATCGGTATGAGTACTTCTATTGGGTTCGATGGCTTTTTGTAATTAGAACCATAAATTCAGGTATTCAGCCTTATTTTCTCTCTTACAAATTAGCATTCTTACATCTCCGATATGATTATAATTTTGAAATGTATTAAAAAGAAATTTTGAACTTGGAGAGACAAAGACGTCAAGACTGCCTTATAATTATGCACTTTGTACGTTCATGAATGAATTTAGTGAAAGGGAGGTTCAGGATCATAAAGGAAGTATTTTTTTAATGATCGAATATGTGATTGCGATGCGATGATGTGTGTATGTATGCTTCGTCTAAATTTTTAGTTCTTGATTTTGTTTTTGTAAAATGTTATTGAATAATAATAATGATAACTTGTGCGTATAAGTTAATTGTAAGATAACGAGATGATGCTTTATGCTCCACTGACTGTGAGTAAAAGCTTATAAGTTGGTTAACCTTTCTTAGTTAATTTGCTAAGATTTACGGAGGAATGAGCCGTGACCTTAAGGGAGTTGAAAAAAAATTGAGTCAATGCCATAATATTTAAAATATATAGTTTAATTTTTGTATAGATAATATTAAATACTTGTACTAGCAATAGCAATACTTTTAGATTTAAGGTCTTAATTAAGGACATGTTTAGTTTATTGCTCTATTGTTGATAATTCATTACTTCTTTGCATGAAAACATAACTAAAATATTTTAAGTGCAATAAATGAAATTTTATGTGAACAGGAAAGAAATAAGTAAGAGACGAAAAGTTATTTCAATTTCAAATGTTGTAACATGCTTCGTTTATGCTATCCAAATTGTGACGAAACCTTTAAATTTAACCTAAACAGCGTAAGTCGAACTTTAAATTTTAAACGCTCTATAGAGCAAAAAAAGCACGTTAATTAAGCTGATACAATTAGTTCATTTGGAAGCAAGTTTACCTTGATTTAGAGTCAATTGTGTTCTTGTGTGTGACTGCCTTTTTGACATCCGTCACTTCTCACCTTCCTCTTGTTCCTTTCACCTTACCTCCATCATTGTATCTTTTGAAAAGATGACAAAAGATTCCTTTGTCATCTTATTGTACGGGACGAATAGCAGCACTAGTGCACTAGCGGACAGCGGAGCAGAACCTTTTAGATTTTTGATAAGGATGAATTTTGATCAATTGATAATGTTACGCTAGGGAGACATATTGCAAGGTCTCCGCTAATTGAATTGAAGCTTTGATCTTGATTCTTGACTTTTATTTATACTTCATCACAAAATCGATTTGATTCGGCTCAAATTCGAGCTCTCATGAAAACAGGAAATTGAAATGCATGAAAATGGGATGTGTGAAAGTGTCAGGGCTTGTAAATTAAAGACGTTGAGATCGACAGCTTATAATGTTATTAAGGGAAACGATCAGTATAAAAAATTGTTATTACATTTCATAATACGTCTTGGATCTCCGTGTGAATGAGACTTACAATTTACAATCGCGATGAGATTTAAATCTAAAAGACTGCTGATAACAGAACAACTCGCTGATTTTTNCTTATAATGTTATTAAGGGAAACGATCAGTATAAAAAATTGTTATTACATTTCATAATACGTCTTGGATCTCCGTGTGAATGAGACTTACAATTTACAATCGCGATGAGATTTAAATCTAAAAGACTGCTGATAACAGAACAACTCGCTGATTTTTGCTGATGAGTATTTCTTGACTGACGTGACTTGACATCTCATTAACTATCTTACTTAATGTAGTAGCCTAAAACGTGCTAAAAAGTGTCCAATGAGGAGCTAGAAACGAACGAAAAGTATGACATAATCATTTTTTACTACAAAAAGCAAATTCTTCAAGTCATTATTTGTCCTTTCCTTACCTTGTCATAGATTTATTTCACTTTCCCCCTCTGTTCCTTTAACGGATACAGAATTTGTGGAATTATGTCAGTTGGACACGTAGTAGCAGTTTCATGATTATTTAAATAAGAATTATTTATGGCGAGTAGGCATAAAATGTCCAAAAGAGGAAACTTGTAGATAAGGAGAAGAATGACTGAAACGATATTGAGTTCATATGAAAATTGTAATGATAAGATCGGGTTTTTTTTCTGAGACTGCAAAAAACATAATTGCTTGTGAAATTGCAACCTTTACAACGTGATCGGAAGCTAGTCGGCTAAAGACATAAGCCAAACTAGCTGTCCTTTATCCTGAACATCGGCTCTTTTGCTTTAAACCTAGACAATAGACTTCACTTGAGACTATTGCATTGCAGCGTTTTGTAAAAACAAAATTCAAACTTGGATTGAGATTATACCTGCACGTGTTGCTTCTCAGACTGTTATCTTAATGCCCGAATCTATGGCGTAACTACATGTATTTTTGGAAAATATTGCATGGTTTATTTATTTTATCATGTAACAAAGTATAACACTTGGAATATTATTTTATTTTTTTCTTTTTCCTTATTTTTTACAAACATCATATTTCACACATTTAAATTTTTATGAGTCGAGAATGGATGGAACTTTTGATTTATTTGTGCTTCATTTCAGATAAGTATACTTGCATAGTACTTATGTATATGTAATTATGCGAGCACGTTTTTCACATCGGCAGCATGATTATGAAAAATAGTTTCAGTTGATTCGAGAAGATTTCCCTCAACATTTTAGCATGCATTGACCATTGTCAAGCTAGACGAGACTTTTAGACCTGACGGAATTGTTCAAAATAGCATTTGTTGTAATTAAAAGAATAATGTAGATTGTAGATGCATATCAGCATGCGAAACCTGCGGCCTAGAAATATGTAGCTAAGAATACTACATAGCTGGAATCAAGGAAGTACTGGTCACCCAATAAGAACAATGTTTGCTTTTCAGTTTTATTTGTTTGTCGTTGTAACAAATTGAAAAAATCGAGATCTACACAATAGTTTAAATTATAAACTTTAAAATATAAAGGCTTTCTATTCAATCGACTAGTCAATAATGTGTTTTTGCATAACTGCATACATGATTTGATTACATCAGCTTACATTAGTTTACTACAATGTAAATTCAATTAATTGGCTGCGCCCAGCTTATCAGCAATCAACTTATCAATATCGTCCTCCTCATTGTAATTTATGTGTTTCCTATTGCGAACAAAATGGTTAAATTCTTCCTTCCACGGATTTTCAGGTTCAATTTTGATGTCCACGGTTTTTAGCCAAGGCTCAAAACGCATCTTGAAAAGGCTAAAATGTTCTGAGAAATCAGGATTCATTTCAATCGCTAGAGCAAGATCCTTTGGTTCAACAGGTTTTTCCATTTCCTACATTTAAATTACATCAATTAACATTATATATTAAATCTGAGATTTCATTTCGATTTTATCACAGATGCTGAGTAATAATTTAAGTAATTTGAGACATACCTTACTAATCAACCCTCTCTGTGTCCTTGTTTTAAATGCCTGTAGCATACCTAGAATGTCAGGATTTATGGGCATTTCCCGCTTCCGCAATTCTTCCATTATATGAAGAATGTATTTTGGATCACAACCTCGAATTGCAGTTTTCAATAAGCTTCCCATCACAGCAATATTTGGTCTAACGGTATCAAGGTACGAAGTACAAATACGTATGAACTATAATTGATCAAAACAATCTCCATTTGCAACATTTTTAAAAATAAACTCACGTAAACTTTGTTGAGTCCATTTCCTCCAAAAGCTTCTTTGCTTCGGGCCATGTTCTACAACCCAAAGCGATCGCTCCGTACGTCACAATGTTGGGAGTGTGACCATCCAGATGTAACATATTTAAAAACTCCTTGGCCATTGAGTCATATTTCTTATTGAAGCAACGAGCGATGGCAATGTTGTAAAAATCCACGTCTGCTTTAATTTTGTAAGCTTTCAGAACTGACATGACATCCTGAAAGTACCAACAACCCAGGTATAAAATTATTCATGTTACGTATATTTCATTCACAATTGACAAAGGACATCAAAGTTTACCGCGAGCTCGATTCCTTTTGCGCATTCGAGAAGCTGTGAAACTGTCTTTAGATTTGGTCCAACCCGATACATGGTCATTTGAGATAAGATTCCCCGAACGCCACCCAAAACAGCCAACCTGAATAAATAAAAAAGCTTAAAGTTTAGGGCAAAGTAACATCAAATGGGATACATTAAAACAAAAAATGGAACATAAAATGTATTTAACGAGCTCATTTTAATATCTTACCGATTCTCCGGGAAAGTAAGAGCATGTTTCAACGCCTTGATATTTATAATCTCAGGCTCTCCCAAACTATCAAGAACAAGTTGAGCATCTTCCTGAGATGGTTTTTCCTCAACTAAATAACTCAATATACGATTACTATCTTCCTCTGTCACAATCGGTGGTAACAAAGGCAGAGATTTCATTTCAGGGTCGTCTAGTTTCACAGTGTCCAACTTATCCCCTCCTTCAATATGAAGTTCGATACCACAGTCTCTCACCGCCCGTAGTAACAAATTAAACGTGAATATGTCCGGTCGTCGCCTTTTACTCTTCATCGAAATCAGTTTCTTCCATGTAATCAGGGCATGACGGAATCCGTTTTCTTTGTCAGAGATGCAAGCTTGCAATAGCATATTGAAAGTTTCGGTGGTTGGTTTTCTATCAAGTTCATTCATCATTTCATCAACAACGCCAAACGCACGTAACGTTTCTCCAAGCCTGCCATAAGCCTTGATGAGTGCATGGTACGTAATTAAATTTGGGGAGTGGCCCTTTTCTTTCATTCGGAGCAAAACTTTATCAATTCTATCCAAATTTTTTTCCTTAGCCCACGGAGAATTTGCACAAGCATTTAGCAAGCATGAATAGGTCTGTATTTTTTCTTCGTATTTACGGTCGTTCATTGCTTTGAAAAGTCGGAAAGCCATTTCCACATAACCGACTTTTGAGCACTCGTGAATTAAAACATTGAAATGGTGCCGCAATTGCTTATGGTCAAAATCGAATCCACCCTCTGCCAATGCTCCCAAAAACGTATCGATCGCTTCCTTGAGCTAATTATAAAAGAAAACTATCATATATTTTTCAAGTTATTACAATGATTTTGAATGCTGATTTATACTTTGCAGTTGAAACCTTATTTTCTTTCAATAGCTCCCGAACTCTTTTAATTAGCCTTCTTGAGTTCCATCTTTCCTCCACCGGAGGAATAAATCTCGTATCATCGTCCTCATCGTCTTCTGTCATGGACAATGCCTCCTCTTCCGCCCGTAGCTCAGCCTGAATCGCTAGTCCTATGCTATCTTTAACTAGAGTTGATGTGGTACCGACTGTCAAATTACCAAATGTATCTGGATCGTAACCAGCAAAGTCCAAGTTAACTTTGTCTTCCGGTGATACTGACTTAGTTTCTGCTTCCGTGCTTTCATTTGATACTTTGGACTGACTTTCATGCCGGGAGTCAGATGAAACATAATGGGCATAGGTCCTGCGAATGCCAAATAGAAAATAAAAACGAGTTAACCGCTGTTTGTTAATTTTTTGTAAGGTTATTTATTCAAGTCGACTAGACTAAGAAATTATATTGTGTTGTGTGCTAAATACAGATAATATAAAAAGCTAAGCAGTTTAAATGGACTATTTATTACACTAAAGAGGTTCCGGAAGATCCTCCCTCTGAGTCTTGTTTCTTTTCCTCCTGAGCTGATTCAGACGACTTCTTCGATTGAGTAGCATCCCGAGCTTCTAAAATGGCCTTCTTTTCCTCTCTGGCCTTTTCCATTCTCTCTCGTAATTTTTGCATCTCTACTTCATAAGCCTCTGGCATATCGTCCTCTTCATCAACTCTTGAAAATTGAGGTTTTCTTCCCCTAGAAAAGTTTCCGCTACGGCCTCCAAAATCACGTCGATTTAGAGATCTGCGATCACCATCATCACTTTCGAATTCGTCGTGGTCATCGTTATATAGTCCCCGATTACTACCATATCGGTCTTGTGAGCGATGATTTTGCTGCTGTCTTCGGTCATAGCCAGTGTCATAATCATCTTCTTGACCGTAAGCGTCCCGTCTATTACTATATCTTCCTTGATCACGGGGTGGAGGTCGTCGATAATCATCTTCGAAATCTTCGTCCCAGTTTCTCATCCGAAATGGTCTTTGATTCTGTTGGGGGAAGCCACCAGGACGCACATTACGTTGATCCCATTTCCACTCCTCCCCTTTTCTTCTTATTTCCGCTCGGACTTGCGCCATTTCCCGAGCTTTCTCTACAGCCTTCGGACTCAGTTTGTATTCTTCTGGAGGTGTCATACTCAATCTTCGTAGTCGTTCAATTATAGTTTCTCCTCGATCTTGTTGTGTACCACCTCCACCTTCTGAGGACGAATGAGGAGATTCATTATGGGCATCATCTCCACCATCATCATGTCGAGGCTTTGATTGTGGATCATCGGCAGAGGCAAAAACCGCCGAAGTGTGGAAACTTGCTGAACACCCGAACTTTCCATGGATTAGAGGCCTAACAAAAGGTGTCTCCTGGCTTAATACTCGTAAGTGGAATTCCCGTTTCAGCAGGTACTCTATAAAATACAAAATTATTTAATGGTCAAATCAAATACCGCGTAATCAAATAATGAGTACAGCACGATAATAATGTGAAGTAACAAATACACAAACCATTGTAACAAAAGGGTTTGAAACCTCTGGAACTTCGGCTGATTATAGATGAACAATGTAAAATCCGGCTCATGTTTGTGGCTTGATGGAAACCGGAACTGGCAAAATAACCGTAGTTTTGTAAGTTGTAAGCTTAACAGTGACCTATTGATCTATCAAGTCGTTTGAGCTTTAAATGTCATGTCAAGTTTTATAAGATCAGAGGAGTTATAATTTGAGTGACAGTTAAAAGTTTCGTTATTTCTTAAAGTGTTAATATAATTATCAGCGTGATCAATACTAAAGGGTTATCTTAATTGCTCTGAACTTCTTTGTTTTCTTGAGTAAGTCATCTTTGTAGTCTTCACTATATCGCATTTTCATTTACATCACATCACATGCATTCAGGCTGTTCGCGGCATCTTATGTGGGCAATAGGAAAAAGAAAAATGTCTTTATCAGACGAGATGATGGATGATGCAACACACGGTCAGGTCAGTTCAGTTCTGGCTCATGTAAGTAAGTATGCAATTTGCAATGCAAAACCTGAATTTAACTGTGAACAACAGTTTAACATAAAAAATATTTATTTTGTAAAAAAATGCATTAGCGGTCGATATCAATGTGCTAAAATACAACGACAAATAAATGCCAAATATTTATGTAGCTCGATTTTCTATTCCTCATATACATATCCTTAGTTCATCAAGCTTTTTATGTAAATGTCTTTTGTAAAGTTCTCCCACCCATGAGTATTCTCGTCGTCATTCTAATATGCAGGTACGCATAGGTATTTCATGTACGTACAGAATTCAAAATCAATATCAGAATTACCAGAAACAAAGAATCTCCAGTAATCAATACCTACTTGAGATTTTGTTTGCTTTACATTCTATTGTTTGCTACTGTTTAATTGATAACTGAATTGGAAATTGGTCGATAACAATCATTATTGACCAAAGTCATCACACCACATAATCACATCATATTCACTGACATCTTGCAACAAATACCAAAAATTTATGCGAATGCGTCGTAAGCTTATTTATTAGATTCATCATCGAACATTTACTAATCAATACAGGTCTTTGTCTATTTCGCATCATTAGGAATTCGCCAAGGGTAGTAGTAGTTTATCATTATGAAACAAGTTGTCATACATCAGCAAAGTATTTTGATGACGCAACTTACATTGTATACATTAGATTCGCATTTATATTAGACAATACAAATGATGTTGGGTGGGACTTAAATCTTATTTTGGACAATGACTGAGATTTTTTTTTCATACTGCAAATACGCAAGATTTATTGCTCCCAGTAAACCCAGAAAATCCACGTGCTTATCAGTTTTGATGAAAGTCTGTGATTTCTGGAATAAATGAAAGGTCAGATTAGTTATTTAATAAAACGGCAAAACTATATACATATTATTTTGATGGCAAATGGCAACTCCAATGGGCATAAATATGGTAGATAAATACAAAAGTCATAAAGATGTAATTTGACACTTTGGTACCCACAATATTTAATTACAAGAATTCCTTCCTGATAAAAACGGATTGATGATGATGAGTAACTTACATCGAATTATGAATGAGAAAATAGAATCTGCCTACACTCTTGAGACTAGAGGTTGAATAGTACTGAACTGAAGCAATTCATTTTGGACAGTTGAGTTTATGGCGAGTATGAAAAAGTAGTTGATTTCTAAGGCTGTGTCTGCTTGATATATTGGCCTTAATTTTTTTGCAAGAAAAGGAAACTTCAATAAAGTTTAAAATAAAACAATCATGACTCGGTGGCAGAGAAAGGTGGGTCTTTTGATAATTACATTTTGTGCATCGACTTCGCTGGGAAGTGGTTTGAAACTTAACGATGACGGAGGATATGAGATTACCGTGGCCCTGGAGGACATGCCAGTTTCCAACATTGGAGTCAGTATAAACCGATACATTGACAACATGGAGGTAACAATACAGAGCATTTCTAGTTCGCTTTTAAAAGCTTTCTGGTCCACATTTTCCGGGTTCTATGTCAAATGTCAAGGACGTCCTATAGAATTTCTATTTAAAACGGGCGATATTTAATGGCATTATATTGAAAAAATTAGGAGGGACAACTTGATAAGCTCAATGCGCATAATCATTGCCTTTTATATGAGGATATTAGCGATGATCAAAGTTTCCAATTCCAAGTCAAAGTCACACAAGCAAAGTTGTCCAGCACAAGCAAGCTTAGCTGAGATTTTTTACTCTCTGGTTTTTGTGCTTGACGAGTATCACGCGATATGCAATGGTTTCACCAATGTAACTGGATTATTATACAACCCCAGCAAATTTTGTAATCGTAATTGTTGACTGTTAAAATGTTTGCTCATGGCATGACCACAAATTCCCTAAAGACTTAAGACGCCAGCATGAATGAAAATTCACATAGTTTATCATCGTCGATTTATATATTTTTGGAAATGTTTGCAGATTTCATTCAACGCATTCTCTAGCCTCCTGTGGACAGCAACAAAGAGTCGCTTTTACTTGAAATCTGTAAATGTTCTCATACCTTCTAATTGGACAACGGACAAAAGTTCAACGGCAACAACGTAATAATAAAATTGTCGTGAATTAATTTAGTAATTCACACTAACATAGTTGAGGATTAACAAAAAAACGTTTTAAAATGTCAGAGAAAGCTATGAAACCGCTGATATCCGTTTATCATCAAGAGTAATCCACCCACGCGTAGATAATCCAAACCTTTGTGGTCAACCAGGAAATTACATTGAACTTCCGGATCATTTTTTTAACGTCACAAACAGCGGACCTTATGGGCCTCATAGTAGGATGATTACTATTTTTTTTAAAAGTCCAACCGGATAAATACAAGATCAGCTTTTCCTTTCACTTTTAGGGAAATCCCTACTTCACACTTGGGCAATATATAGATTCGGCGTACATCCCGAGCATGGGTTTGTTGGCGATTCGAAATATCCATACGCAGAGAAAGATGTCCACTCTCAACAGTGGAAAGCAACTGGATGTTCTAACGAAGATATAAAGGGTCAATTCGTCGACATGTAAAGCATTAAGCCTATTCATCTCATCTGCCTCTTTATAATTTTTGGGGTGTTATGAGATAATGACAATTTGTTCTCATGTTATTACTTGTTCCATATTGTTCGTTTCCATCATACAGAACTGATCCGAACGAAAATTGTGAAACCGAAAATGGGCTCTCAAGCAATTGTCGTTTTGTGCCCAGTTCCGCTGGACAATCAGCAACAACCTCTCTCATGCACTTCCACTGGATCGACTCCATTACAGAGTTCTGTGATGAGCATACTCACGACAAGTTTTCGCAAAATAAGCAAAATGCTTTGTGTGACTACAAGAGCGTTTGGGAAGTTCTCAGGGAGAGTCAGGATTACTTGGCGGTAAAAACGCCACGAGAAGATGTCGTACCTCCATTGACATTTAAGGTTGTGAAACATAGCTCCGCGCCTTTATTCTATGTTTTGTTGGACAGGGGAAGAATTCAGGTATTTATTCAGGGTGTGTCATATCATCTCATAAGGTTTCGAACATGAAGAAATAAATTTTTTAAATGATTTTGACGTGAAGGCCCCTCTCTCCATTGCGGTTCAAGTCCCTCCGCTTCTAGCGTCTATTTTCGATGAGAAATTGTTGAGAAATACGGTTGCAGCGATTGGAGCTTATCCTGGCACCTCTGATGATAGCTACATTCAAGACCTTGTGGACTGGTCGGAGATTGAGCAGAATTCAAACACATTCCACGAGTAAAAAAACTAATTTCAAACAATTTAATTCATTTAGACAAATGAAAGATTAATATTCACTTTTTAAAACTTTACTAGTACGGTTGGTTCACTAAAAGCAAATGGTCCTTTGGAACGTGACTTCTCAAGAGCTCTTAAACAAGTTGCAGAGAAAATTAAGCGCAAAAATCACCCCAGTGGAGCTGTTGTACTTCTTGTAAAATACGGAGCTGACTTGCGCAATTTTGGTTTGTCAATTATTAATGCAGTTTAATGGGGAGTGGGATAATGGGACAGATCATGTTAGATTTTTACCTTAATTTAAAAATTCTTAGGTTCCTATCTGCCCGAATCAGAGGTTGTGCACGCATTTAATGAAGCACACACAATTTTCAATGCCATCGAACTTGCCTTCGACGATCACACGACAGGATACTCGCATCTTGCTGGCATAGCCAAAGGAACTGGTGGAAGCTTTACTGTTCTTAAAAACACTGGAGAAGTTGTAACTAGTGTTAAAAATGTGCTGGGTTATGTAAACCGTACACTAATTACAGAATATAGTGACCTCTGGAAGAATTACAAGATTGTAAGCTGCCGTAATAACAAACAAGAACTTCATGCTTTATTAATGTTGTATAATTAATCGTTATTGTGCCTTGTTTTCTAGCTAAGTAAGGACAGCTTAGCGTCAACTTCAAATATTCCCATTCCTAATGACCTAACCGGACCAGTACAAATTTTTCTTTCGACTTTTAATGCAAATCTAACCAGCTCAAATATTCAAATTATTGGGTACAGCTTCTCTGACGGCGCAAATCCACGTGAATTACCATTCACATTTGCGAAAAGTCTAGATTGGAATCAAGCAGGAAGCAAATTAACTTACCGTTTGGATGTGAAAAATTCTGAACTGGTAATTCAAATGTCTTTTCCCAGCCACTGAAACGCTATTCTATTTCGGTTTATAAAAACTAAAACTACAATTTTGAATATTTTAGAATGACATTAATCAAATCCGAATGCGAATACTTTGCCCAAGTGGCGACTGCTCCAGTAACATCCTGACACGAGCTGAATTTTCAAAAGACGCTCACAATGTTACGATTCATGTCAGCACTTCTGTGGAGGACGGCAAAGCCGATTTAAGCAGCGGTAGGCCTGTCTCAATCTTTGCAAAAGTGACAAAGAATGGTCTCCCAGTTCGAGATGCTGTCGTCGTCGCTGCCTTAACAGAAGCATTATCCTCTAAAACGGAGAGAATACGCCTCGTTGATAACGGAGACGCCACTCCTGATGTCGAGGAACTCGACGGGGTTTATTCGGGATATTTTGCTCCTGAAGATGATGGACAATATAAGCTGTCAGTGACTGTAGAAGGTATTCCTTCCCTCCTGCTTAGGAAAAAGCGCAGTGTCAAGAAAACCACCGATGAGAATGCATTCATTCGTCTATTGCCAATTGATCAGAGTGACACGGGGTGTGGGACATCCTGTGACCCGGAAACCATTGATGGAAGTTTTTCACAGACAGTGGAATACCCCATCGCACTTACCATTTCAAACGCATGGAATTACAAGGTACATATGCATGAATGCTTTGAGACATTCACGGCCCAAATGGTGAATTTACCTTGATGGTGTTGTGATTTCAGCCACAGCCTTCCAAAATTGATATCACCGCGATTGTAGATCGTCCTGATCTGGGACAGCTTATTTTATATTGGAGACCTCCATCTATTCCTGGCCGCCCACATTTATCAGGTTTGAGCGCAAGCATATACTTAAAGTACTTTCATGATTTTACAGATTTCCTTTTGCTGGGCTCTAAAAACCATTTACCACCTCATGCAGCTAGTTCATACATACTGCGATCTGCTCTAACCAGGGAGAGTCTCATTTCGGATTTTGAGAACCAAACAGAAATTCCAATCCCACCAAATTTTAGACCAGGGCCACCAACAAGTTTGGAAACATTCTTGGTTTCAAGGCCATCCGTGACAACCTACTATGCTTTACGGTCAATTTATGCAGGAAAACAGGTAAAGATAACAGTATTCATTAGTCAAAGACTATAGTTGTCCATTTTTTAAATCAATCTTGCTGTCTTTTTGAGGGTAGAGTGCGTTGTCAAACATTGAGTCCGTCATTATTTCAACCTCAACCATCACCCCAACTCCATCAACTCCCAGCACCGAGACCACTTCCACCAGCACAAATCCAACTACTTCAGGCGGGTCAACCGTGTCAACTACCTCCACAAGCGGTGGACCACCCGTAACAGGTAGCCCGACATCAAGCCAGCCTCCAACAGGTTCTACAACGACGCCTCAAAGCGGGGGTGAAACTACAACTACTGAAGATGGTTCAGCGGAAACTACAACAGCTATGGGATACAAGGTTATGCCACCAGCGACGAGCTACAGCATTTTCATAGTATTCATGATATTTGCATACACCTTGTAACGTAGTCCTTATGAAATCTAGTGACGCCATAAATAAAGTGATATTTTGAGAAAGATTTCCGTCCGAATCAAATCCAATGCCTTAACCTCCCTATTGTATAATTGCTTATAGGGCTTAAGGTTTGGCCATGACTCATCATTACCATCATTTTATTATCGTCTGACTAATCGTAAGTATGTAATGACATAGACGTGGTGGTGAGGTAAATAAAAAAAAAGTAATCCAAGCAAAATGCGTTTGTGTCATTACTAATCTAAATCCGTGCGCCTTCCGACAAGGGAGATCACTGTGGGTTAATCAATCAGATAAAAATATAAAAAATCACAGTTCCTTCAGTAGCTCATTGAGCTGTGATTTTGTGAACGAATAAAGTAAATCTCGTTACTTTCACACTGCCGCCATTTGAAGCTCTTAGAAATATTTAGCGGAACACAGGGGAGATTAATCAAGGACTGACGTGACGATACAAGGGTAACGTAACACACTGACTACCCTGTCTTACAAGCAATAAATCAAACTACAAACACAAAAGACGAATTAGTTTCCCTTATCATACAGAAGCATATATGCGTAATTTAAAAAAAAAAGTCGAAAACAATGTTTGCATTTGAAGCATATTATAGTATTCAAAATTCGTCATGAATAATTTTATTCTAAGTAAATGGCGAGCCTGATTTTTAGTAGGCGCATACTTCGACACTTTCAGTCTAGCAATCAAAGTGAAAGAAAGCAAACAAAGCCACATGAATACCTATAAAAATGGGAGCCAAAATTATCTCCGTTGTGTTCTTAGGGTTGTTGCTTAAGTTAGTGTCGGTTAATTCCCAAAGGCTAACACTTTCTGATGAGACGGGAG
>JAHZMX010003161.1:0-53946 GCA_027743895.1 Seira musarum
GGGATTTTTAAAATTTAATGTCGTGAAGATTTAGATAGTCATATATTCAATTAGTTGCAGAACTTGTAGCCAATCTTAGATCTCGTTTTTTTGATCATTACTGTCCCATAAACTTTCACGGAAAAATTGGATAAAACATTTGGTCTCGACTTGACTCTTGACAATTCCATTAGGTATGAGAAACGAGATATTGAAAATGTGGAACGTGCGGCTGGTAGGTTGACTGGCTGTGGCTGCGCTAAAGAAACTAGAAAATCAACATTGCATTAGTCCTCAAAAAAATTTCTCAAATTTCTTATGGGCTAACAATGATGGTATTGCTGTTACAGCTTGTAACCTTTCATCATATAGGAAATCGTTTAACGATGATGACGTCTGTGGTGCCATGTAAAACATGACCCATTACAAGCCTCACATTTCAGACTCTTTTTGGAGACTGACTGAAAAAGAGAAAAAAAGTAAAAACTGGAAATGTGACCTTTTCTAATCTTTTTTCTGGATCCATAACTTTGACAATATATATGAATATTATTATAAGCCAACCAAGAAATATCCAATGAAAGACGCAGTCTATTTATGCCATTAATAGACATGTGAAAATGAGAGTGAGTGAGTAAATGCGCCCAGAAAGGAAACGATAGTGAAAGGAATAAGTGAAAAAAGAGTGCTCCAGTAAGTAAGTTAACTTTAGTATGAGTAAACTAGATTATTCCATCATCCAATCCATCCTTTTCACTTCGCTTAAAGTCAGTGAAGTCTCGACGGTCGGTACGAAAGTAATGAAGATTTTTTTTTCTCGAGAAGAGACCATCAAGCAGCGACGCTTCACTTATAATATACTTTTTTAGTAAATAGGGGTAATGTAATGTGACATGACTCAAATATCATACTACAATGAGCTGTGACTCTTTTTCCTCGATGAAGACACTAATGGCTTTCCCGGGCTCTCTCTCTCCCTCTCGCATTCACTCCAACTCCAACCCGAACTCGCATTTCCTGGAGGAAGTTCTCTTTACTTCAATGAGTGAGTGAGGAGTGAGGAACGAGAGCTACTCCAGAAGCAGCAGCACACTTCCAATCTTTCTCTGTCTCTCAGAAGAGTTGTCGCCATCGGTAATGAGGCTTGCATGGTGCATTTTCCTCCAGTGTGTACATAAATACATAAGTAAAAAGGTTTTGCGGAAAGATCTTTTACTAACAAGTCATAGCTAGAGAAAGGACACAACAACACACAACATTACAGATAAATATTATTCTCTAAAACTGTTTACTCACTCTACATTTCGCTTCCTCTTTTTTTCTCATTCGATGTGTGTGGGGACACGACTACGACACAACAAACAAGAAGGGAGAAGAAATAGTGATCTGATTTTATTTTCTCGGAGGAACTGAACACATTCTCAATAGAACTCAGTATTCATGAGTTCCTCCATCCCCATTCCAGCTTCACAGCTTTTTGCATTGCTCAAGGTAAAAAAAAGTTTTTAACTTGTTGTTCCTCTTTTTGCAAAGTTATGTGTAGCACGCATTTTCTTGTTTACTTCATTGAGCTCTGAGATAGTGTGCGGTTGACAAGTAGGCATTCACACAGTCTTTTCTGAAGAAGCAGAGATTTCAGATTTTCATTCAAATTGAGATATCGCTTTTAAAAAAAAACCTCTGCGTACATTCCTCCTTTTCTCACAAATTTTGTGGGAGTTGTAGGAGTATTCCGAGTAAGATGTAAAAAAATTATCTTGGCGAGGATTCAGCAACTCGCGTATAAAAATTTCAACGGATTTTGAATTGGCAATTGGCAGAAGAAGAGATAATACCAGGCATTCCATAGATTGTAGTAGATTGATAGGCTCAAAAGCGGAAATAAAAACGTGTGAGATGTTTGCTCAGTTAAGCAGGTGATTTGATTGCTGGATCATCATGATCTCAAATAAATAATCAATAAAAAAAGTTTAGTCATTGAAATGATTGTGAGGGTAAGATTAAACTACTTCATTACCATAAAATACAGATGAAATCGCTTAATCTGGATAAAAGTGCGTGAGTTCTCGTTTAGCTTACTTTTGTTCTTATTGCCCCAAGGGAAGCATCTCTGCAAATTGACAAGTGATAAGTTTGACACGTTAAGTAGACTTGTCGATTCTTTTCAAAAAGGACTGTAACGAGTAGGTTGATATTTATTGATATTAGTATTCTTGCTTTAGCTTTGCTAGAGAGTAGACTTGCTTTTTCTCTGTCTCGAGAAGTAAGCATGAGTGAGAGTGAAGAGATTATCTCAAATGTAAATGAGCAAAGATTAAGCCAGAACAATTCTGAAAGGGATCTCTTCACTCCTAAAGCAGTTAAAAGAAGTAGACAACAAACAAGTAGCAGTTCCTCCCCTTCACCATCAAATCAAGCCATCTCGTTTCCAAAAAAAGTTCGTTTGACAAAGGAAAAGTCCAAAAATCTGGAAATTGACATAACCAACAGTTCGTCAGACTTTGAAACAGGAGACGAAGGTGACGACATGGGAGACATACAAGAACAGTTAAACGTTATTCTCCAGAAATTGGAGAATGTGGAAAAGTGGCAACAAAGCTTTGATGAAAGACACAGCAATTACGAGAGCTTTGACAGTATTAAAAAGACGGTACAAAAATTAGATAACGAATACAGGAAAAAGAATGTGTTCGTTTACGGCCTGGAAGAAGTGAAGAAAAATCGAGAAGATCCAGACGACCACATCGCAACAATCAAAACCTTGCAGCGGGCATTGGAGTTACCGTACGACATCGACTTCGACGACGCTTTCCGCGTTGGAAAATTTAAACCAGGAAAGAACAGGCCACTTTTTTTGCGATTCCTAAGAGCACGTGAAAAATTTGATGTCATGAAATTTGCCAAAAATCTAAAAGGATCACCGATCAAGATACGGGACGACGAATCACCGGCCCAAAAGGAAATTAGGAAACTATTCGCTCCCGTATATGAAAAGGAATGGGCTACAGACAAAAGCATACGAAGATTTATTCGCGATTCCACTATGACCATTTTAAAAGACCGAAAACCACTAAAACGTTTTGTGATAACGAATGGCAAAGTCGTACAAGCGGAATTACAACAGCAAAAACAAGGAGCATGAGACATTTCACCCATGAATACAAGGAGGCTGCAGGAAATCATATTTTGGAACATCAACGGTATCAAAAGACTATTTAATTTAGACGTATCAGAAATTACGGCACTTGAGAATTCAAGTATTATAGGAATTACAGAAACATGGCACACAAAATCAATTAAACTGAATTGGGTATCGGATTTTCATATAATTGAGAAGCAGGCTACTAAAGGAGATTTAGGTAGACCCAAGGGCGGACTAGCGTTATTTTTTAAGAAGAAACTTTTCAAGGTCATTAATTCAATAACCAAAGAGGAAAATTATCTGACTGTACATCTTACAGACAACGCCCACGAGAATTGGTTCATTATTCTAATATACATCCAACCTCAGCTAAAATCATTTGAGGAAATTCTTAATTCCATATTTGAGAACATGCATGAGAAAAACTTTAAATACGCTATGATTATGGGCGATTTTAACGCAAGGATAGGATCTGCAACTTATCTCGATAAAAACGAATACACTATTGGTAATCCAAACTTGTACAGGGAGCGTGTCTCAGAAGATATAACGGTAAATAAAAGGGGTGTTATATTAATGAACAGAATGACTGAAGAGGGTATGATTTTACTTAATGGCAGGACAAATGGTGATGAAAAGGGAAAATTTACTTTCTGTAACTCTAATGGGAATAGCTGTATAGACCTTTGTTTTGTTAACGAATACCTAGCCGAAAATGTTAAAAGACTGGATATATTAGATTGGCCATGCTCTGACCATTTTCCGTGCATTTTAAGAATTAATGAGATCAATTATACAAATAAGTCAGGTTTGAAAAAAGAGGTTATGGTATGGGATGCGTTAAAAGTGGACGAGTATAGAAACCACTTAATCCAAATATCTAAAGATACAAACACAAATTATATTTCCATTGTAAACTCCTTAAAATTAGCTGCGTCAGCTTGTAAAATGGTTAAATTAGTACCAATGTCAAATGTTCGTAAAGATAAAATCTGGTATGATCAAGAATGTCGAAAGAAAAAAGCAGAAGTTAACATGCTTCTCACTGTCGCACGATACAATAACTGGGATATCAAATCTAGAAAAAATTATTTATTTAGCAGAGCTGAATATTCCATTTTACTCAAAAATAAGAAACAAGCTCATTTAAATAAAGTGCACGAAGCGTTCCATAATATTAAATATAACAATGAGTTTTGGAAAGTTGTTAAAAATTTTAAGATAACGACACCAATTCAGAATGAGATTTCAAGTGCAGATTGGAAAAGGTTTTACCAAAAAATCCAAGGACCACGTGTTGTAGTAAACTACACTTTTCACGATACACGGCATGAAGTTGTAGACGCAGCATTTACAATGGATGAATTAAAAAAGTCATTATCTAAATTAGCTAGTAATAAAGCTGCGGGACCAGATATGGTTAAGAATGAATTCTTAAAATACGTCCCAGAAGAATTTGCTATACAATTACTTAGTTTCTTTAACACGGTATGGGAAAATGAAATTCCGCCTCATGAATGGGCAGAGTCAGAAACAGTCATGCTTTACAAAAAAGGTGAGAGAAACGATCCAGTTAATTATCGTCCTATAGCACTTCTGAATACATCATTAAAACTCATGACAACTATGATACAAGAAAGGATTTTAAACTGGGCTGAATCGAGTAAAGTTCTACCTGAATGTCAAATGGGCTTCAGGAAAAAACGTGGATGTATTGATCATATTTTCAATTTACAAGCAATTTTGCAAACAGCAACAAAAAAAGGAGTAGTATACGCTTGCTTTATTGACTTTTCTAGAGCTTTTCCATCCATAAAACATGACAGGCTTTGGTTAAAACTCTTTGAAATTGGCGTAAGTGGAAAAATAATTCGATTTCTAAAGTACATTTACGACAGGGCTTATACTAAAATCAGAACAAAGACAGGTCATTCGGAACCGATTGACATCACAGAAGGTATATTGCAGGGTGAGAGCCTCTCGCCGATTTTGTACATATTGTTTGCTTCGCAAATTGAAGAAAGAATGAGGTCATGGGGCATTCCAGGAATATTTATACAGGACATAATAATACACCTGCTCATGTTTGCAGATGACACAATAATTTTTGCAAGAAGTATTAGCGGTCTTCAGAAAAAGCTAGATAAGCTAGAATTATATTTTTCAGAACTGAGCTTAAATGTAAATGTAGAGAAAACAAAGNCAGGAATGTTTATACAGGACATAATAATACACCTGCTCATGTTTGCAGATGACACAATAATTTTTGCAAGAAGTATTAGCGGTCTTCAGAAAAAGCTAGATAAGCTAGAATTATATTTTTCAGAACTGAGCTTAAATGTAAATGTAGAGAAAACAAAGGTTATGTGTTTCAGGCGCAGGCAAAGAACAAAGCAATTTAAAATCCTTTTTAATAAAAAAGAAATAGAAAGAGTTTCAGAATATGTGTACCTAGGTGTTACTTTTACAGAAAATATTTTACCACGGCGTACGGTTGAAATCTTCAAAAAGAAAGGTATTACGGCCTCAAATAAAGTAATAGATTTATTGTTCAAGAGTTCCGCAGATTCCATCGAGCCCAAATTAAAACTATTCAACTCTATTGTCACTCCTACCGCTCTCTATGGCTCATTCATATGGGGTCTTAACAGTTTTCAAGAAATCGAGAAAGTTCAGACCAAGTACCTAAAAAGAATTCTGGCACTGAGACAACGAACTTCGAATTCAGCAATAAGGATGGAGTGTGGAGTTTTCCCACTTAGTGAAAGAATAATACGTATGCTACTATCATTTTTGATAAAAATTTGGTCACTAGATGAGGGCAGCTACGTCAAAAAATGTTATAAGCAACTCCTTTTTATGAGCAAAGTAAAGAGTGAAAAACTCAAATATAATTGGTGCCTTCAGGTGAAAAAGATATTTGAAATTTCTGATATGAAACACATATGGGAAGAACAAAATTTGGACGAGCTAATATCAAAGAAAGCTGAAATTATATTAAATTGGCAAAACATGTTGATTACACAAGACAAGGAAAGGCTAGAGTCCTCAAACGCGTTTGGACTTTATTATCGTGTTATGCAAGAAGACACGGAAAATTCGGATAGGTATTATCTTTCTCAATTGAATGCTAAAAACCTAACAAAATGTATAGCACAATGCAGGCTAGGTAATGGTAGTTATTGGTTTAATGGAATGAGCTACACGTTAAATGAAAATGAATTATGTATACTTTGTGGTAGTGATAATGATTCAGTCGAGCATTTCTTCATGGATTGCAAACTGCACACTAACATAAGACAAAGATACCTTAGTACGTACTTAAATAAGAACATGTCAAGTTTTGATAATCTAATTGTACTTCTAAGTAAATTAGACGATGATAAAATACGAAATATTTTCTTGTATGTCCTTTCAGCGATTAAATTTAGAAATTTTATGTTGACTATTGAGTATCTATAAAAATGTTATGCTAAGCTAAGTAAGTTTTCATTTCAATAATTTGTATTGTTTAAAGACATGTTAAAAGTGTATTCATGGGTGTCTTCCAAAGAATACTAATAAATCAATTCAATTCAATTCAATTCAATTCAATACAATAAAAGCGATGAAGCTGACTACGTAACACTTTAAGTGGCCGTAATACCAAGGATCTTTGGACTTCAAAATTTACCCTTTTAAATATTTATTGATCAGTAAGTGCCCCAAAAATCTAACATTCATTTTTTTCTTTTCAAGGCATTTCATGTCGTTTGTAATTGTGATACTTAAATTCAAGAGCTTTGTCTTTTCAAGGATGACATAAAAGAGTCAAATTCAAGAATACATTGTTCTGCTACTTTACATCCTTCATTTTAAGCACAATACATTTGCTAAGGTGCCAAATGTGGACTACTGATTGATTTTAATAAGGCGTGGTAATCGGGTTGTCCACTCCGGGAAAGGTATAAAATGACGCACTTACGCAAACAGTTTTCTTTCTCAATATTATTCTATTTCCCGTCACTGCTTTTTAGACGCATTTGTTATTTCTTAATTGCGACACGCTTCAAGTGTGCCGTCACCATTACGGCGGTGCATGCACTTAGGCAAATAATGAAGTAGCATTTGATGTTGACATTTTCACACTCTATAAATATTTGAATGAACTCGTGACTGGAAATATGAATGACCGGAGAGGACTCCAATCAAAATGTTTTTGATGGATACAAATTGTGAGCATTTTAAAATCTGATGGTGCTGGAGAAAGAATTCTTCAATTGTAAAAATACCATAAAACTGAAATTAAAAATGTATTCAAATATATTCGCATATTCTATAGTGTTAATTAATCTCGTTGTTACAACATCATCTACAACTAAATCCGTTATTTCGGAATTCCTAACAAGTAATCCAGGTTATCCAATCCATTTTTTCTTGGATGAACAGAAAAATGGCAACTTGACTTTAACTGAATCTACGTTGCAACTGGCAGTGTCTGCGTATCGTCCATACACAATTCATTACTTTTTTAGCCTTCAGATATCTGACTTGGGAAGTTACGGAATAAATTTTTCAACAAAATTTACTTCGTCTCAGGCTCTGCATTTAATATCAACCAACAAAATTTCCCCTACCAATGCTAATATCAGCCTGGAGGCAATTTTCAATGTTACCTCTAAAGTTTACCGTTCATTAAACACGCCGAAATCTAAGTTTACTATTTTCTTTCCTGCTCATTCCAATGAATTTTGGACTCCTGGCGTGACTCAATTTGCTCCATTAAGTGATACCAAGAATGCCGAGTTGATTCTCCAAAAAATTAAAGACAAGGTTTTGTTCTGCTGTTCAGAATCTGAAAAAATGTTTATTTTGTGTTTGACTTGTGTTCTAAAACCTACTTGGATGCAGAATGAGAAGATTTTAATTGAGATTAGTGAACTTGACAGTATTCAAAATACTTGGGAATTATACAACTTGAATTTATACAGCTCCCATAATACAGATCCAATGTTCTATCCAAAGCTTGATTTGTGCGATACACTCCATATTTCCGATAATCTAACGAATAGTGAAGCTGACATTTGGGATGCTCGTTGTTTATGGATTTACCTACGATTCAAATATAATTCAACTTATTCAATCGGTCGCTTCTTCAATACAATCCATGTATACCTAGCCACTTTATTAAATGCCGGTGATAGCTCCATTTCTGGACACGGTCTTGTAGCAAAGGGATTTATCTTCAGAGTGATTCTCAGATCAGATAATTTCAGAACATCCAATATGCAGGTTAAAGCAATTTCAGCATTTGCAGATTGGAGACTCACCCTAGCCTCAGCATCCATCATATCAAGTCTCATCATAACTCTAAGGTTTGGTGGAATGAGGTCAAATCTATTTTGGTTATACTCAGAACTTCTCGAACGAGGAAAACGGGTGAATGTCAACCGTCAAAAGTCTGCATGCGCAGTACCCATAATACTCTGGAGTTTGGGAACATTCATTTTCCGACAGATTTATTCATCTGACATGGTCTCCTATCTGACCAAAGCTCCGAAACCCCAAGTACCCCAAACTCTGTGTGAACTCATAAATAAAAACAAAGAATTCCCCATTTTCAGTCACGCCTACGATTTCCTCATGTTAAACTACACAACCACTCAAGAATTCTCAAAATCCTCCCAAGACACATTAAAAGCACTCCGGCAAAAATTGTTCAGAGCAAATGATATAATTAGCAAATTATCTCTTATCATAACAGACGATAAGATATCGGATGTCGAAGTTGCAGGTTATCAACTTGGCCCAACAACAGTTCCCGAGGACTTCTCCCTTCTCCTCTTGTCGGATGATATGCCAATTTTTGAAATGGTCTTTCGCTTATTCTCTAGGAAGTTACGGCGACGAATCCAAACAGTCGGGAGTAATTTTCCAGTGTACTTCCCTCGAATGAAGTCTTGGACAGTGCCGAATTACTTTCTCTCTTCGAACATTCTCGAGGACATTTCTCGCCTTTATGAATCCGGGATTTGGGATCGACTTCAAGAAGTCCGAAAAGCGAATAGATTCATTTCGCGATTCAACATGAATTTAAAGCAGAAGACATTTGACGGAATGAATAGGAAGCCACTGACTAGGTGGGCATCATTCATCTTCACAGAGAATCACAAACCCGGCCAGAAATATTATGAAGGGGATAACAATGAGACTGGGGGCAACTTTCGTGCTTTCAGTGTGACCGACCTCAAATATGTGTGGATTCTTTACGCCCTTTGTGTAGCTGGTTCAGTGGGGGCTTTCACGATAGAATTTGCATCTTCGTGGTGGACAAAACACAAGAATGAAAGGGAACTCAAGAAGAAAAATGAGGAGAGCAGAATATGGATGGACGCGTTTGACTTTCCATACATGAGATGAATATTAAAGAAGAAAATGTGTCTTTTCTCATTCTCATTCAAATTGTGGTTTTGAATTGTGAAGTGCAGAAAAGCAAAACAATTTGAATAGGAAAAAAATGTTTCGTGCAAATGTCCCATGAAAGTCGTGATTAATTGCAATGTTGGATTAAATCAAGTGCTACCAAAATACTTCAGTTCGGTTGGATGATTTAGTGGTTACTTGCTTACATGCCTGTGGTTTTGGCTTTTGCTTCTGTACAAAAAAAAAATAATATTAATTTTATCAGCACTCAATCCAGTATTGAACTTAAAATTGGATTTAAATCGAATAAATTATTCAGTAGAATGGTTTGGTGTAACTCTATTGCCAAAACATCTGTTAGGTCAGTTTATATAATCCTATTACAATTGTAAAGTAATCTGGAATTCGTATCGATTATTGTAGTCATGTTATGTTCCAACTCCAGTTGCACAACTTACGTCAGCATATACTTAACTCTCCAGAGATATTATTCTTAATTGATCAGTACATCAAAATAACAAAAAAAATACATAAGAGGTTTATCAATTTTATTGATAAAGCATGGTAAGAGGTATAAATAACGAGTCATTGCGCATTGTCATCTTTAAAGTCACCTGAGATTTTGGCAATGACTCGCTGGACATTAATTCTTTGTGTAGGAGTAGTTTCTACTCTTTTCCCCTCCTCTTTGGGGAAAACTTGGTTGAGAGCCGATGGTCGCTCTGACAACACATATTCCCTTCTCAACTCGGTTTTGGGCGGAACCGCATACGAAGTTCCTGATTGCGCCCATCCTGGTTACGGACCTCACATTACGCAACGCACGGACACAGAATTGAACAGACCTGTTTTTGCATTCCATGCCCATGTGAGTCAGGACAACGATCGTTGCGAAAAGTTTGATCGTCAACGAGTGGAAATTAAGACCTACGACCCATCTCCTTCCGGTCTCAAGGGGTATGAAGGAGAGACCGTCACACTATCATGGAACTTTAGACTGAATTCCCAGTTCCAAGCTTCATCAAAATTCACGCATATCCATCAAATCAAAGCAAAGGGCGGAGATGATAGCCTTCCACTTATCACCATTACACCAAGGAAGAGGGGATCTTCTCAAATTCTCGAGATAATTTATACTGGGCGTGATGGAACTGCTAGAGTTTTGAAATCGGATGACTTGTCCAAGTTTGCGGGCAAATGGGTGCATGCCAAAGAGGAATTGACTTATTCAAGAAATGGAAAATTCTCTTTGGTTCTGACGCGGACAGACAATGGCGAGCATTTGATGACCGTGACAAACGACAATATTGACTTGTGGAGAGACGGTACAAGCTTCATTAGACCTAAATGGGGAGTCTACAGAAGCCTGGGAGAATCTAGTGCGCTTAGAGATGAACATGTCTATTTTGATAGTTTTTGTCTTGCGAAAGGAACAAGTGATAAATGCACTTAAATTTATTGTATTCATGCAGAGTTAATAAAAACAATTTTTACACAAATATATACCTTTTATGTAAATTTTATTTGACACAATGTTATGTCATAAAATAAAAATGTCGCAAATCCCATCAACACAATACAATCACAATCATATTCATGACTCATGAAAAGACTTACGCTGCTTCACAAGGATCTTGCGGTAGAGGTTGCGGTTGCTGATGCGCCGCAGGGATTGGATGAGCATTTCTTGGCCTAGTTCGGTGAAAATTCATTTGCCTAATCCAAATCTCTTCATAGAGGCGATAGACGACATAAAAGAAGTAGGCTCCAATGATAACCAAAACCGCAATTGAAAGCTCAGTGAGACTGTTGGTCTTTATATGTCGACCCAGGATAAAATTGGACACGACCAAGAGAATTCCGAATGTGATGCAACCTGCCTTGAAAACTAGCCAAATTCGGAAGAATGAGAGTCGTTCCTGAAAAAATAATACGAATGATATTTTTATTCTGAATTAAATGACATTTAAACGTGAGCTTTACCTGTCGAATGCCTAAAATGAGCAGAGTAGCGCACAAAATATCCGCCGCGGCCTTGACAATGGTCAGTGAATAAATGATGTACAAGTACACGACTATCAAATCGTCATTGGATGAGTATTAAGTAATCTTAAATAATTATGTTGTATTACTTAAATAATATAATAATTACAGAGTGGTCCAGGTTCCGGATTGCTAGCCCTAGTTTTGCTAAAAATTTCCGGGTTATCTTCCGTGATCCGATAAGTGAGGGATCTCATATGCTCCACATCACCGTTGCTGTGTATCACAGCCATATGGGAAATTGTAGCCGCTGTTAAACATGCCACCACGACATTAAAAATCTGTAAAAGATAAAAATCATTCAAAGTACTAAATTCCTTTACTAAATAATCAATATTCAAAATATTTTTATTTTACTATTTCAAGGGCCGCAATCAAGATTGCTCCCAGGTCCAGCCTAATGCAAAGGCATGGCTTAACCCTTAAGTTAAACGCCATTTTAATTTGTTGCTCAGTAAATCTCTCAAAAATTGCAAACTACTCAAACCCAAGCAAACATTTTTATAAATTGAATCGAATCTATTTTAATTCACTTCGACCTCTTCCAAGAAAGTTTCCTTTGTTCTTGAATACAATAAACTTTTGTTTTAAACGACTTTATTTTTCCAATTACAAGAACTCAATTTCATAACGTACACATTCGCAATAATGTTTTTTATGAAAGTGTAAAACCTTTTTGGTTTCGCCTCGTCTGCGACGTTGCGTTGTCGGCTTTAAACCTTATTGTAATACAAGTACCTTTCTTCTTCTTCTTCTTCTTAAAACACCGATACGGGACAAAGACATTGATTGCTTCATAATTTTCCATTCCTGTTATCGCATACCAAAAACTGATAGGTACAAAAACAGCCTAATAAATACTTTTAACTTTTCAACATTGTCATTTGATTTAACAACTTATTACGTACTTCGCAGTAACATTTGTACATATACAATCGTCAATAACAATTCGGATCGGAACCAGTGCGTCACATGAAAGTAAAATGGCACATTTATTATGTTATGGCATGTCATATCATGTAATGTTAAAACTATAGTTTTTTTTTGTCTTGAGTTTCATGAAGTACAAATATGTTGCGTAATAAAAAAACGAACAAAATGATTTCTCAGGCCTTCCTTATTTCGTCTGTCTGTCTTGTCTACAACTTATTTATGACTAAGTTATATTTAATTGGTGATTAATCTATTGGGCCTATTATTGCTCCGAAACTGGCGTCTTCTCCGATGCATGACATCATACAGGATGAAGACAATGCACATATAAAATAGTGTGAGGAACACGTAGAGTATCTCTGATATTTGGCGATATACCCCTTGGCCAATGGAATCTTGTGTGAGAATCAGGAAGATCCCAATCAATACGATGCATGCTTTGAATACGAGCCATAGTTTCACCTTTTGAATATCTTCCTGCAAAATGATTAAGATTGAAAATTAGAATTCCAATAGTATTTAAATGTACTCAATAACATTTTAGAATGTTTTTACTGACCTTTCGTATTCCGTATGCAAGCAAACAGTTAAAAACTACTTGTATCAAGCAAAGAAGAATGAATAGAATCAACGGCCAGAATTCTGTTTTGACTGTCAAAAAATGAAACATGTTATAAATTACGCAATTTTTTTAGATCGATTTTGTATTGATTCCTTTTACTTTCTTACTTGTATCTACCAATTCCTTCTCATCCTCGTCTTGTGCGTGGCTGGCCAAGAACTCACGATGTACTTCTTTGACAATCGCTTCCGTCACTGGAATTCTGCACCTGATGTTGTAACATGCCCCATACAGAAGGACAGCAGAAGACAGGAATATGCCAGTGAGGTTGATGATCTATATCGCGATTGGGAGAAATGCCCAAGTTTAGTATTGATTTCAATATCAAGAAAAAAAAATTTGCCAAAAAAAATGAAATTGTTTTACGTACCATATCAGTTAAAGAGATGGTCAAGCCGGCAAGCTGGATTGTCATACAGCAACCCATTTCGACTTTTTAAATTCATTTAATCAGTCGAAATACTTGCATTCTGTTCCAAGAGTTTAACAAGGATAACTGGAAGGATACCTTTGCAAATTATAATGTGTCTCCCCTAAAATTTGCGAATTCATTTTTGCAAAGCAAAACAAAAGAGTCGGTTTGTAGTTTGGACGGGAAGAGGGTGAATCCAAAAATATGGATTGGTTATATTACCCACTTGCTTTCAACCACGAAACAAAGTCAGTCAGTCAGAAATAGGCGGAAACTGAATGCCTGTTTTTTTTCCAGCAGTGGAAGTAGCAATAATATTTTCTAAATCCATAGTGTCCCACCTTGGAATTATGTAAAGCCACACAAATAATAATCCACCGGCTACTGACATCGCCATCGTCGTTGCAAACAAGTTGGTAAAAGTCGTCTAGTCGGCCTGCCTGGTTAGGTCTACCATCAACATCAACCATCCGTATCAATTCCTACTTTTATTTTCATTATTTCATTTGGGAGAAAATCCTGGGAAAATACTGCCATGAATTCATGATACATACATACATCCATACAACATGACATGGCGTGTCATGAGTCATCAAGCATTCTTTGCATCATGAATAGTGAATAGTGGAAATGGAATTTTCCAGCGAGCCACATTTTTCCGCCATATTCAGGAAGGACAAGCAAAAAACACAAAGAAAGTTACATGTAACTTTAGGTATGGATAGCATATAGCAACGACGCCAACATGAACAGCCAATTATCAAAATTAAGTTATTAAAACAATCAATAGAAAAATGAAGATCATCAAAAAATTATGTCAAGCTGGGTGAGGTTCAGTTTATTAGTTTGTCTCAACCCATCCAATCGAAATCCACCTGAGGGGAGAGACAATGCAACGGTTAGAACTAACTGACATACTAAGTAATTATTTTTTTCTCTCCAGGATGACTAGAATAAAAGTTCAATTGCAAATTGCAATTTTATGGAATGTTTGTGGGCTCCTACGATAACAGCCTTGTCATTTTTCTTAATGATTTCTTAAAGCTCCTCGTAGGACGATAATGAGAAATGTGAAAGCGTAATAATAATCAAAAAATGTAAAGGAATGTAAGACTGGGATATGACACACAAATGATTTGGCACGGCAAAAAAAAGTAAAATGCGAAACTCAAAAATAATATTGTCCTAGGCTTGGCCTGTGAAACAAAAGGCGATCCACCTAACAAAACAGACAAATAACAACAGCACAACAGTTCTTGCTTCATGTTTTTGTATTATTCTGGAGGTTTTTACATGGACTATGGCGGCTTCGTTTCTTGCATGTCCATTCTAGTATGCCAAGGGAAAAAATCGAACTCGTTAATTAATAAATGAGCTCGAAAAAACAAAAACCATAAAGTACAGCACAGCCAAAGAAAAGACATTGATCAATTCAGAAGTGGAATTTTATTCTCATAATTCCCAATTATTGAAAAAAAGTTTAACTGGGAATAGTTTGAACTATAATTGATAGTTACATTACAGTATTATCTTGATGATATTGGTTAATTTAATCAGTGATGATTGTGGCCTTTCCTAGACGACATCATATCAGCAAGTCCCGCCCACTTCCCAGCGTCTGCCTAATCAGCAATAAAACGGAAAACCCCATACGGGGATTTAACTACTTATCAATAGTGAATTAGAATTAATTATTTATGAAAGTACGTGGAAAAATCTTACAGGTGTGATGCTTGCTAGCAAGGAAACGATGACCACCGCCATGAGCCCAACAAGTTTATTGAAGTCCATGGCAGAAATGTCTAACTGGCTGGGAAATGAAACCACGTAAGCATGTCATGAATAATGATAAAAAAATGTTTATGGAAAATACCAAATGCCACGCAGAAAAGTAGAAAAAGTGTTCTCCCGTTCTAAGGTTGGAATGGAATCGATTGCAAAAGATCCAAAGGATGGTTGAGGAATGGCTTCTGCAGAAGAAAACGACGGGAGTCGAAATCAAAATTAGTGAATGAATATATTTAAGTGCACAAATCTTTCCATTTTGCGTCAGGGATAATTGTTGTATGTACCTGTTTTCGTTTTTACTAAACAATTATCGTTGCACGAGCATGTCGACTTGCATGAGTATTCGAGAAAAACAGAGCTGTAATAATTTTATTGGAATATTTTCATTGCGGATTGATTTCGCATTACCAACCAGTGACTATATAATGACGATACTTCCCTTATTACCCTATTGTCATAAATATTTAATGATCGTCACATCACATCACCAGATCCACATACACCATATTTGAGAAAAATACATTCCAAGAATAATTTGCATGGCATGAATCATCTTCGGGTAAATCTTTGTCCTGTCACGAAGTTTGCAATTATTTGATGAATTTAAATAAAATATAGTTTATGATATTGTCACTTTATATTTTTAATTTACTTAAGTACTACGTAAGTTGAATTATGTCAAACTGTTAATATAGAATAAATAAAAATTGGCTTTTGTACCTTGTTCCAGCCGAACATTTTTGCTTTGCTCGTTGCTTGTATGAATTTTTATAAACGCAAGTGAAATACTTTAAATATTTACTGCATAATAATGACATGATTTTGCTTTGAAGCATCATGGGGGAATATGATATTGCTAAAAGGTATAATATTCGGAAACGGGTCGAGAGCATCACATACATTTCTGTAAAACCCAATAAAGCATCAAATCCACACAACTTGAACAGTTTATTTACTAAACTTAATTCTGGTCATTATCCTAAAAAAAGCACCACCGATTTTCAGAAAAATCCCAAAGGAGATCAAACAACGTATTGGGGAAAGCCAAGCTTCTTTGAGTTTCCAAGATTCTTTAAAATATTTCAAAATATTGCATTCGCACTATTTCTCATTCCTTTCCGCATCATAGACGAAAGTGGTGGACACACTTCGATTCCAACTGTCTCTGTCCAGCAAGTAATTATACACCAGGTGAGATTTGTGAAGCAAAATGAATGCAAAAAGCGCTTACTTCTTGTATCATAAGCATTGTTTGTTTCAGATTTTTTGTGGAATCATTCACTCTCTAATTCTTGTAAAAAGCATAATTGCTGCCTTATCCTGCCTTACCATCAAGCTTCGGCAGAACCCGTCCAGAATATTCGAGGTGATCACAAGTTTTGCCAACGCCGGACTCGTGGTATCCTTCGTTTGGACGGGATGGAGAAAGAAAAATGCATTCAAGAGAATGTACGAATCGACTCCCACGAGCGGGGATGGATTTCGGTGGAAAAGTCGCCTTATCTTCATTCTCATTTCCGCGATTCCACTGATGGAGTACGTAATGATAATTCTATTGACAGCGTATTTTTTCAGGAACCCGTCAGTAGTTCAGAGCAAAATTGCACTTCAGTTGTGGGCAATGAGATTACGCAACACGAGTGATTTGGCAATGAATGGAACCAACTACGTTGAAGAGATCAGTCCCGGTTTAAAGATCATTGGAATGGCTGGAATAATTGTAGAATTGGTGATAAAAATGCTTTTCAGAATTCATGCTGACATTCTAGTGTTCATTGCAGCGCTTTCTGTGAGGGAAATAGCAAGGAAATATCGGAAGATCTTATGCGAAAGTGTGAGCCAAACTGTTGGGCTGTATGAATTGTCAGAGGTTTATCTGCAAATGGAAAGACAAATTGGATTGATCAATGATTGCACCGGACCAATTGTTCTAGGGTGGTTTACTCTGGCAGCGTCATTTTGTCTAGAGGCATTTTTCTATATGTTTGCTGAATCGAATTTGCTGAAGAAATGTGTCAATATTGCGGTTATTATCCATCATATTGCAACCATGTATGTGGCTACTGATGCTCACAACACGGTAAATTAGTCACTACGCATTTGAATATTTTCCTGTCATTTCATTTTTAATTAAGTAATTTAATTTTTTCCAGGCTCTTGAGTGTAAAGCAATCCTTCTTGAACGTGGCCGCAAAACTTCGGCAACTTTAAATCGACAAGAAAAAGCTCATAATTGTAAGGGGAATGGGAACGGGCCTGAACATGAGCAAGATGACAAAAGGGAATCTGCCGAGCTTTGGAGTCCAGCGTTCGTAGGGTACCTAGAAATGTCGGAGGATGATATTGGAGTGCGGGGCTCTGAGTTCTTTGTAATTAGCATGAAGTTTATTGGAGGGGTATGCCTTCTTCCAAATTGCTTGGTTTTATAAATATGTATGCACATTTGCTTTTGTGATCAAGTTTTACATTGATCGATTGAAATAAGTTATCACTACTTTGATGTCAATTCAATATCATGATCAATTCATAATTAATTTGTAATTATTTCTGTTTGTAAAAGATGGTCGGAATGCTCGTCACATATCTCTTAATTATGCTCCAATTCAACCTACAACTGGATTCGGTTGCACCTACAATACCAACTCGATTGAATGAATCAAATAACGACACAAAATTACAATGAAAGCATAAATCTCCATGTTCCAGACCAGTGCGCAATACCGCTTGTCTCGTCGTTGTCAGCACTCACAAAAAATGCATTATTTATGCCACTTGCTTATCTTAAGCATTTTTAAAAAATCTGTGAACATGTCATGTACTAAAACCATCAATGTAATTGCATTGTTTGTACTTGGTTAAGTCTTTTGTCAAGATAAAGAATAAGATGTCACTTTCTTTCATGCATTCGATTCAATTCAATGTCATTCCTTCTAAAAAAAATCTTAAGCTGAGCTTGAGCTTATTGAAGCGTGCCTTATGACTCGAAGATCCAACGAGAAGCCCAGAAGCTCCATAAAGCCATTCTGTCTTTCTTATAATGTTCGTGACAGCAGCGATGAAAAAAGCTGAAAATCCGGTTTTGACTTTTTTTTCATCCGTGGGCTGGCATATCGCACCAGCGAAGCCAACCTTTCGGGTGATCACATCATCACCACTATCACGCATGTAAAAAATAGGATTATCTGAAAGGTAAAAAACTTCCTGTTTTTAAGAGGATTCCCATAAAGGCATAAATTGCTATTTTCTGGATGCTTGTGCCAAGCTGGTCCGGTCCGGTCTGTCTTCACTTTGACTCCTCCTGTCTGTCACCACTTGAGCTTGAAGAAGGACAAAATCCTATTGTGTGTGGTCCATTGCCTTTTCTTCTTTAATTCACTGCCTCTCGTCGTCTTCATTGAAATTTAATGATAGAGGGCAAACCAAATATTGAAATTTTACGCAAAAAGGGACTGCCAATAGCAATTTTCGACATTTTCCAGCAACACAAAAAACAACTGCAATTTCTTAAAACACACAGGAGCCTAATCACACACGTCTCTTATTTCTCCCTTACCGAAACAGTTTGTAGTTTGTTTACAGTGAGATGACTGCGATTATGTCAATTATCCGTAATGAAAGTAAGCATTAAAATAAATGGTCTTGTAGTAAAAAGCCTGAAAAAAAACTGTCCAGGTTTTAAAGTTTGAATGAAGGGACATGCATGCCATGTCCGTATGTCGTAGTAGACCCTTACCCACCCAATAATATTGTACAAAGACATGTAATAAGAAAACCAATAAAATTTCAATTTGTTTCTGCTGAAGGGACGGAAAATATTTTGGATGATGGAGACACACAAAAATGATGACTTCCCTTCATTTCATCCTTTACTTTTGCTTCATTGATTATGTGGATGCTGCTGATATCTTGGCCATGGCGGCATTCAGGGTTTCCGTGGATTAGAAGGTTTACTGTGCTTTAAAAAATAGGTACTTTTACTCTTGTCGTTTGGTTTTACTTACCCTAAAGGTAAAAATTGATTGGATTATTCCAATTGATTTCCTCCTCAAATTCAGATTATGAGCTTAGGCCTGGAACGTTGAACAATAATAAATGTAGCTATAAACGCAGTCGTTGTATTTGTAATTATAATTATCGTTACATGTACAGCTTCTACAATTTCAAAATCTTTTTTTTATCAGGAACAATCGCAGTTTTCCTGGTTTCAGCGGTGGAGAAATAATGTAATAATTAGGCCATCATGACATGTTTGTTGGAGTTGAAAAAATACATGAAAAAAGAGTTTACTTTTCCTTTCGAAATGATTCTAATCTCGTAAGAATTACAAAAAGGACAAAAAACATGTCCACTATATTATTTTTTTTTGTAAAGGAACTTCCTATTTTTCTGAGGAATTATGTAAGTTAGGAACATAATTGGAAGAGGAATTACAAAAGAAAGGGAGTTTTTCAAATCTGATCTAAGCAAAAAAAAAGTTTTCTATTGTTGCAGTCTCCATAAATTGTACTTGTTGAAATGTCTTCATGTTCGTGGTTCTCAACAAGTCAAAGTACGTTTTATTTATTGGTTCGCTTGTATTTTTGTTGATCTTGTACTGTTTCTGTTTGATGTCGATGTCGGTGCTGAAGGCAAGATTTTTACTTTCCATTTCATCCTGTTTCTATTTTTACTTTCAAAAATATATTTCATGGAAAAGTCAATACCAATTACGTAATACGAAAATAAAAATGGAGGTAGGCCGCTAATGAACTTGAAATGAAAATCTGATTACATTTCGTTATTCCGTGTCCCCTAAAAGATTCTCACCTTATTTTGTTCTCGTGTGAGGGAGTTCAAAATCGATTTTTTAGCCTCGTGGCTAATATGTCTTCGATTAACGATGGATGAATGTAGCCCGTGGCATTACATGTTCGATATCTTCTCATTGCTCCAAGCTAAAACCATAAGGGATTTGTTCGTGCAATGACGTTTTCAAAGGTTAATTAGCACCTCACGCTTAAAACATGTGTGTTTGGTTTTGGTTTGATTTTGTTCATTGATTTCATTTTTCTTGAATTCAGAATTTTTCCTAAAAACTGGGCTTACAGAATGTCGTCTTGAAATAGAAGATGTATTTAACAGTTGTTTCCTTACACTCCGCTTCATTCACAATCGCGGAGATGAGTAATGATCATGAGCGTCTTTTGTCTTCCAGAAGTAATTAAACAAGATTTTCTCATGTAAAAATCAGCTTAAAACCAAGTACATTATGATTTAAAACAAGAGGATTAGATTTTACTGAAAAAAACTGTCTACATGAAAATTGAGATGCTTTCTTGACCGACCGGGACTTGACAGGTAAAGCCGGTGATATGATGGATGAAACAACCGAAACAGGAAGAATGTATTTTGTCAAGCACCGTTACTCACAATCAAAAAGCTGTACATATGTAACTAGAGCTTAGCCAGACCAGAACAGCGACTGCATCTACGACCTTCATTTTTTTACTATGATGACCTTGATGAAGGAAGGGTTGACTTTGACTTTTACGTAATCTTAAGCACTTACCTTTAAATAAGATGTTTTACTTTGAGAAAGGTAATTTTTTTTTGGTTTGTGGCTTAGCTTTGGCTTATTGAGCAATCTACATCTCAACACATTTTCATATTATGAGTCATTTAATATTCAGCAGCTATTTACGGATCCCCGCGTGATAAATGGGATCGGACGATGTGATACGATACGATTGAAAAAGTATAAATGAAGATGATGGTATAGAATGGTGTGATGATTGATGTAGGCAGCAAGGGTGGTCTTGTCGCGTCTCCAGGTTTACGGTATGGAGGGGAAAAGGTGAATGTAATTTGAGTTAGGTAAATAGAGGATTTTACGTGCATTTTTCAAAGTATTAAATTTCATTGAGATAGGTAAGTTTCCGTGTGGCAAGGCGAAGCAAAGCTGATAACGGAGGAAAATCATCATCAAGGAAGAAGGGCCAAGGAACTGTACCGTTATAAAAATGTCATAAGTAACTCATATGCATTTTTAATGCGTCAGTTATTCTTTGTATTTTTTTTAAATTTTATTTTGTAAACTTTTATTTTCTGGTTATGGCTTAAACAAAATGTCTGCGTTTGACTTCCAGAAACGCTGATGTGACAAAATCATTTCAAGCAATCCACGTTACCAATTGTCGTACTTTCGCCTTCAAGCCAGTAATTTTCATCGAACAGCTCTGAATTAGTATCAAACAGCGGGAGTCATGTCAAACAAAATATATGCTACTCGTACTTGTATTCAGAAAATTTTATAATTTTGACTGTTTTTTGGAATCCAAGTGCCCCCACCTCATCACTTCCACTAAATTTTATGAGTAGAAGTTGCTTAAAATCAAGAAATAATACGATTCTCTCCCGGTGGTGATGATCTTCAATCTTCCATACATTAAATATGAAATATTTCTTGCACCATTCCTATTATCATCTCAGCTGGATATTGCACCAGGCTGTAGGGTATTTGATGAAAATGGAATGTGTTCATGAACTCTACGATTCCTTGCTTATTTAGCTGCAGCTACATTCAAACTAGTAGTAGAACATGATAACCCAATATAAAAATAAATCTCGTCATTTTTTAGATCCTGGATTGGATTGGATTGGATTAACATTAAGATTAGATAAACAAGCATAATTAGAGAAGAAGCAAGGTAACATGTGGAATAGCACATTTTGAAATGAGAAATACACGAAGAAATGTTGGTCATTAAATGGGATACGACATAACGTAATGGAAAGTTAACGAGCGATAAATAACAATCATAAGTAAGCAGAATCCAATCCAATCCAATACGACTCTCTCAATCCATTCTTATCGTTGTATAGCATCTTCAAAGTTTGAGATTAAGAATGAATTTCTTGTTTCACGTCATCCTCCAGGACAAGGCAGGCAGAAGCTAAGGTGTGTACTGCTTTCCCTTCACACTTTAACGGACATATTACTTCAGAAAAAAATGCTGCTCATTATGCTCGCTGTGCTATGGCCCGGCCACGACTACGATTATGATGGTGATGATGATGAGGTAACTTTCGTACTTGTGGCAATCTTGCCTCTTCGCACTTCTTTAATACATACAATCTTGTCTTGTCCTTACAAGAAAAAAATTCGATGGATCGTGAAATATACTTGTTGTCTTGAGCAAAAAAAATTTATGCTAATTATATTCCTGTCTTAAATAATTACCATTTCAGATTGTGATAAGGAATTAGAAGCATGCTTCACGTAGAAATTAACAAAAACTACTTTTTTTCACTTGCCCCAAAGTCAATTTCATAATAAAAATGAGAAATAAATTTTGCAATCTTTGGGTTTTGGGGTTAAACGAGACAAGTCAATTATATTGGTGTGCAAAATTAAGAATTCTCAAGTTCGCCCACTTATTTTCTTTTTGGCATTTGGACCACACACACGAAAAAATGTATTGGATTGGATATTGGATTTCTCATCAAATATATGTTACACAATTATTGATTGACTGGTTTATTGTGGTTCGTGCATGGATATGAAAACAAAACCATCAATTTTGTCGTCCACCTCCACCTCCACCTCCCTCTATTTCTAATTCAATTAAATTTTTTTTTCGTCTAGGACCCCACCTGAAATTACATTTGTGGTTTGGTTTTTAGTTGAGTTCATTCATTTCATTCCATTCCATACATTCATATTGCACCTCACACAACGTCCGCACAAGTGAAATTACTACTGGAGAGCTGACAATGGGTAATCAGTCAGTCATTAAGATATTATTACAATGTTTTCTCATTTCGACAGGCTGCAATCATCGAATAAATATTGACTTTTCACTTCCTCTGTATGCGATACCACCTAAGAAGACTCATACCCTTTTCTGCCACCACCACCATCACCACTACCAAAAGCAGTTCAAGTTTACTGATTAGTATTCGCTTCAGATTTTTTCGAAGAAGTAACCAAGCCAAACCAAAACCACAAGATTTGTGACATGATCATTAGATGACCGAATGGATTCGATTCGAAGATGTGGTTTGAACTTTAAGCAATAGCTTATTTCTGAAGCCTTTACTCTTGAAGGTCCGATGCGCAGCCAATTGATATGAACTTTATTTTTGCGGTTTCTGTGGGTTTCGTTTGCTTGCTTTTATTCTGTCAAAAAGTAAAAAGATATTTTATATTATCCGATCTGATACTGACTTACTGGTACTTCCTAATTGCCTCTGTTGTTTTGTTTTGATTCATAACGCAAGGCAAATAATAATTCAGCGTTTTTATCTGATGAAAACTCTGCATTCAAGGAAACGTCGGTGATGAAACTCAGGAGGAGAGAAATCTATAGGAAGCTATTGCATTGTTTTTTTGTTCCCTTCGGAAAGAAGAAAACATTCTGAGGAAAGAACATGACAGTTTGGAAAAATTACAGCCACCAAAATCATTTCTTTATTGCCTTGCCCTTTTTTCAATGCTATCTGCTTCTAAAAATCTTCCTGGTTTTTTTAAAAGAATGGGCAAGGCATGGCAAAGTAAAAAAAAATTGGGCAATACCTTTTTTCCAGCACATGTATTCAAGAAAGTGGCAAACTGGATTTTTTATTTCTTGTTCAATTCTTTTCCAGTCAATTAGTGCATATACTAGTATTGAATTGAACTGAGGAAGTTGAAGTTTGGTGCTATAATGGCATGTGGATTGTTACTGATTGGAAAGGACGATAAATATTTTCTGGAAAAGAATTGCTGGGTTTGGCTCGGCTCAGGTATTTAGTAGCACTTACTACTACTTCAGCTACTTACGTGCTAAAATGCCAATGCATTTTGAACCAATAAATTTCCTTCTAAACAATTCAATTCAATACAAGTTTCTTTAAAGTTTTCATTTCTATTGTTTCTCCATTAAACATGCCATTTTTGCGGGTTAATGCAGCATTTAAGAGAGCACTTGAGCTACCTACTCTCTTAAGGATTTTGCCATTTGTCCAAATACTAAATACCCATCTATCGTAGATTAAGATTCTGGTGCATTTTTTCTGTCCAATTACCGAACTGTCAGAAAGTGAATCACCCATTCCTTGATCCTCTAACAAATGGATGGATGCCACTCCTCAAAGAATCAAATGGACTTGAGTTAAGAAGACTTCACAATTTTCCACATTTCTAGCAATTTTTTCCTTCAAAAAGAGAATTCACTCAAACCAAACCACTTGAATCATGAATCCTTAGAATTTTGGGGAAAATTAGCTTATTTCATCTTGCAATTTGAAAGCATTTTAAACGTCATGTCATTAACAATAATACCCAACAATAATACATCTGCGTACGAGTCTAGTCTACTCTGGCTGGACAAGAAGGGAAAATTAATTTTTTTTACACATTTTGAAAAATGAAAGCCATTCTAAAAATCATTTTTACCCTTCACTTCATTTCTTTCATCCTCCTCCTCACCTCATCTCGTATTCTTGTCCGATGGGCATGTGAGTAGTCACTAGCCACAGTCCGAAATTGAAAGTTTTTTTTTTGGCTAAGTGAAAAATAATGAAGAAGTACAATTAAATGGAACAAGATAGCTCTCATCGTCATTTCTCATTACCAACTTCAGGCCAGGCCAAAGTCAGAGTCCGACTCATGTCAAGTCAGGGAATGATGCCGGATGCCTACGTGTGGTACTTCTTTCCTCATTATCATCATTATTAATCGCAAATGCTGACCCTCAGGGTCAATTCCGCTGTAAAAATTCAAGAAGCTGGGAAAATTGATTTAAATATTTAAAGCTTAGCATGTGCATCTATAAATACTGTTTACGATCTGCAATCTCACTTTGCCCTTCGGAAACAATCCTCTTCATTTCAGTTAATTTTATTCTTGGAAAATGTGCCTGGTCTGTACATTTGAGGTAGTTTTTGAAAACATTTATTTCTCGCAACTCGAAATGAAAATCGGAAGTCAAAGGTTTGATGCGTGAAAATGAAGTATGATCATGACTAGAGCCAACCAATTTAAATATGAATGGAGATGAATGATTTCTAAAATTAAAATCTTGAAGTGCGCATTATACAATTCAGAGAATTTTTTTTAGAAAGATTGAAATGCAAATAATAATACTTGAGGTTTGCGTTTGGTATTTCTAACTGTTTGAAGCATGCTTAATTCTTCTTCTTTAGACCAAAATTACATAAACATGATTCCGCAAAATGGCAAGTAACATTGAAACATCAAACCGCCTTCTAATTTATGAGATGAGCACTAGTTTTTGTCCTTTTAGCCTTGCCCCATACAAACGGAAAAAATTCTTGAAGATTTTTGAGCCATCTTATTAGGCAAATGAATGAAGATTGGGATTGAGTAATTTCTTTGCTTTTCTCCATCTTTAAGTGGCATGGATGGCATATCACAGATGATGTGATATGAGATGAGATGATCCGTTTGATATACCTAAGAAAAAATTAACAAGTACACCTG
Source organism: Seira musarum (assembly GCA_027743895.1). Taxonomy (NCBI): domain Eukaryota; kingdom Metazoa; phylum Arthropoda; class Collembola; order Entomobryomorpha; family Entomobryidae; genus Seira; species Seira musarum. Next base: position 25,784 of record JAHZMX010003161.1, read on the forward strand.
GGAATAACAGCAAGAGCAATTTTTTTTGTTATATTATTATGATGACGATAGCACACTACTCACTCGATCCACTGTACTTATAGGCATATCAGAGGAGAAGAATAGCCACTGGATTGGATTGAATCTAACTTTGACTTACTGGTCAGAATACAAATGACCTTATTAAGATTGTTTTTTCCCTCAAGTAAAGTTGTAAAAGTGACCAGAGGGCATGAAGACAATGAAGATGAGATGAAGTATTTCAATTCATACGTACTAGACGATTTTTTTTGTGTCAACTTATGTTTTTGCCAAACAATAGCAAAAAAAATATTTGTAATTTTGATTTTAAAATGCGCTACCACTACCACGGTTAAGTCGTAGTGTAATCTTAATGATGACTGCGTAATATCTTTAATCAGCTTCATTTGTCCGAGGAAGGACGCGAACATGATTTCAAGTTCAGTGTATCTTCCAAAACTGAAAATGACTTAAAATATTTGTATTGTTCTCCTGTAGCATTTACTCATTTAAGCAATATATCTTGACAGACAAAGAAAAGGTGTAATTAAAAATAACTTTTTTGCACTAGACAGAATCCACTTTTTTTCTAATCCATCCACTTCCATAAGGGACTATCTAAGATGGCTGAGCAAACGGAGATAATATGAGAAACCGAAGGCGGCAATACATGTGTTCGGGAGTGAAGGAATATGATAGTAAAAACCGACAAACAAACTCATAAATTTTTCACCCTCTTCTTTCATCCCTCCCTCTCTGCAATGCAAACACGGAATAAATTGACAATTTTACTACATTCGCGATATTGAAAAGTCCTTAAAATCCTGTTCACGTATAACTTCAGAGTAAACAATAAAAAATATCTCATTGTTGGAGAAAAGCGAGTTTTTTTGAGTGAGAAAAAAATCATTTCATATCAATAATTATTATTTGCCAATCAAGAAACGGAATTTTGCAAGCATCTGCTGCTCTTGTTGTTGTACAGTAATTTTTCGACACTTTGCTTGATCCTGTAAAGTATGTAATTTGTTTTTAGTTGTGTAGCAAGAGATAGTGAAGCTCTAATTCTAATGTAAAATTTGTGTTTCCTCCGGACCTAAATGATTTTTCTCCTTTTTATTCCACTTCTGATTTCACAAATGAGTTTGGGCGAAATTGAAACGAAGCCAAAGCGAAAACCAAGCTGATTTTTTTTTCTTCTTGTTATCGACAACTAATTTGCATGGGTGTGTTCGTTATTCGTTCGCTGCGTTTTCGCAATCAAGAGGCCAACTTTATTGTTTTGATTTTACTATCGGAAAATGAGAAACTAGTTGATTGTTGACAGCTTTTTCCCAATCATTTCATTTTCGTTAATTTGTAAAAGATTTTTTTTTGCTTGATGGATGCATCTCATCGAATGGGTGCATGGCAGGGATGTATTTTGTGTGAAATTGAGGAGAACAAAATTGATGTGATGCAATCGCAATATCCCCGTCCTATTATCTTGTAAAAACGATTTGTAGACAAACTCTTTGAAATGAAACAGGAAGCAATTGGATTTGCAATTGCAGTTAGTTGAACCATTTTGCTTCCCATCTTCTCCTTGCATTATGCAAATTAGCAAGATCCTTATCATTTTATCTGGTTTATTTATCAAGGAACATATATATTCTTAAAGAGATACATGTTATCATCATGCAGCACTTTTGAAATATCCAGCTCATATTTTACTGCATCTCCACGTGAGAGTGGATGCACATTTCAAAAGAAACCACTTCGGTTCTGCCTTGACTAGTCAAGTCCAAGTCACTAAACCAATTTTCCTCGAAATCTGATGAAAGGTTTCCTCAAAATTTATAATGATTTTAGAAATTAAAGAGAAGAAAAGTAAACAAAAAATCGTGGAAATGATGATTATTTCGTGAAAATGAGATCTAGATTAGCATAAAATATATTGAGGAAGAAGGAAAAATTATTGACATAAATAATTCCCTTGTTTTTGAGTTCTAGCCTCTGGAGAAAAAAGTAGCATGGCTCACGATACAAACACACGATATGATGCAATCCTTTCTTTATGCAAAGCAGCGTGAGTGACTTTAATGAAACGAAACATGGAATTTTTTTTTGTTCAAATCTGATTTTTTTCTAAATCTTGACTTTTTTAGGTGGTTTGGTTTACTTTGCTTTCCTCACGATTTTTCACGGTTTTACTCATGAGAATGTAAATATTTCATGTGGAGATGCATAGGCAAATAAAAAGAGCAATTGGCTACTAATGCTGCGGAACAATGTTTTGTTTGCTTTTTCATTGCCGTCATTTTTCACAGAGAACAAAAAAAAAATACATGAAATCTTGCTACTTTACTACTGCTACTGTGTACCAGTCCAATCAAAGCTAATAAATTTTAAAATCTTTGAGTTCGGTATATCTCGGGAGATAATAAAAAAACGCTGAAGATGCAGGATGTTTTTTTCGAGTGTAACACGGCAGCGTTCGTCAAGTCACGATTGGAGCAAAAGTGCAACAGAGGCCATGCCAGACCAGGAAAGGCCAAGTCTAAAGAGCATGCAGTAAGTAACTATCGACTATCAACACCGACCGAGTGAAACAAACTAAATCCGTATCAGCATCGCCGAAAAATGCGGAGAGAAAGATGACTGATAATAAACCATTTTTTCAAGTAATATTAAAAAAATTAATTGTATGAAATGCAAAGAAAGAGGGGCTTTAAGCTAAGCATGCAACAATCCAATCCAGTCACGATTCCTCAAAGATGTAATTTATAGCACTTTATAAAACTCAACGAGTCTTTGACTACTTTCCCAATTTTTATTGTTGTTTTTTTAAGACAGTTCAGAACAAGATCAGAAATTGAATAGAATTTATTGAAAAGATTTTGCTCAGTGATAAATTCAATTGATGATGAAAAGAAAGAAAATGAAAGCGTGCACATTACATTTTATTACATGAATATTCATGAAAAAGCGTGAATGGCTTTGGCCAACAAAACCAAAAAAAATCTGGATTGGATTGAAGCGATTAATTAATTTGCAAATGATTTGTGGTCGGGATTTCATTATTTCATGGTTTGTGCAAATCACTTTCTGTGCTAATCATAAAATATGTATTACCCTTTCCGAATTCTTGTCTCACGTTGCCCATCATTCCATTGTTTTCATTATCTCATCGGAAGATCATGTATTCATTTGTATTGTGTATGAAAATGAAGGCTTTTTTACGCACATATGCCAACCGCAGAAGAATTTTCCCCTTTGATTGTTGCAAGTGGCGAGTGCACACTCTATTATTTCGCAAAACTGGAGCAATTAAGAATCTGCCATCATCATTACTATCATCATGATCAATTTATGATTTGAAACTGGTAGCATCAAACTAATCCATTGCCACAAGCATTCAACAAGTTTTGAAAAAAAAAATCTACCGAATTTTCCTGTTTGACTCTTGCCAAATAGCGAGAGCCATGGATTTTGAAAGTATAAAAAAGAATTATTTAAATCTTTGAGCTTCTGCTCGCTACCCTCTTCAATATTAAAAAAGCCAAGCCAGTGCAGTAGCTTTTTTCAAATCTTTCATTCGATCGCATCATCCAGATCAAATCTTCAATCCAATCCAGCTCATGCTCCTAACAATAATTACTACTTTTTCTATTGTTGTTCGATTATTGATGATGATTGTTGTACGAAGCAAGGAAAAGGGGAAATTTTTCTTTACTGAAATAAAACATTATACAAAAAAAATTATTATTGTTGTGTTTTTCATCCCCCGAATAAAAATTTACAACTTTTTAGTTTTTATGATGCAGCTTTAGCTTCGCACTCAAATTCAAACAAATAGAATGACTGATCTCGATCAAACTCTTTTTTATTGCAGAAATCCAGTTTCATCGATTTGGTCAATGGCCCGAGCTACCATAGCTATAGCCCGTGCAAATAAGCAGGGGAGACCTCGGAGGTATTTTTTTAGCTAGTGCCACACCACCACCACCGCAACTGGAAAACTTGTCTGGCTCAATTAAAACAAGGTCTCCTCTCAATGCCCCGTCTGCACTACCTAACAAATCTTAAAATCTGTAGATCTGCACCACTTTTTACTTTTAAATGAATATTTTAATACCACATGCATTCTATACTATAGCCATTATAAATGCAGCAGTTTTTTTCTTATCGCGACTTTTATCAATTCGTGGATTGGATTGGATTGTTGAATTCAGATAAATCTAGAATGATATCGATACTGACGATGAGATGTGAAGGTAATGTGATGTAACTTTAGATGAAAACTCGTAAAAATTCTCAAGGAATTTTTATTCCTTTTCCATTAAAAAATCAAAGTGCGCGTGCATTTCGTTTCTACATTTCTCTCATATCGAGATTTAGATTTAAGGAGAAATTGCAAATTAAATCTGGAATAAAAAATTGATTCCTGCAACAATATAACGTATCATGATTGAAGCTTTAAAAAAATGACATGGAATGTACTTTAAATCAATACACGTTTACTAGATTTCCCTCTGATTTTTTATTGAATCGTTTACCAGTCGAAATAAAAGCAGCGTGAGATCATCATTTGAAAAAAGTCGGAGATAATAATTGCTTCTTGGAAAGTGGAAGTGGATGGATGCACGTAGTCAAAGTCAGAACCCATTAGAGTCTCTTTAGTTTTAGAGTTTGGATTGGAATTGAAATTGATGCGAAATGAAGGGAAAGGTTCGGGCAGGAATCAATGACCGGTTTGTCATTTGTTTCGTGATCAGGATCGTGGTGATGAGGAGAAGAGATGTGAATAATTTGATGATCTGCGGTGGTTACAGGAGATGCACGCGATCATTGCAAAAAAAGGTTGTTTCGCGCATGTAAGGCCTGTGGAGGTACATACAAATAAAATGTGTAAAAAGCTTCCCAGGATTTTTTGTTTTTGCATTTTAATTCCCGTTGACCCGTCTAAAAAATCTGTTATTTCACTTGTCCTGCCGATTCATGGAAACTTACTTGCGTGCAGAAAAGGAAAGAGAAACAAGAGAATGAAAATGGGCCTGGATTGGATCTTATTTAATGATCATTGGGTTGGGAACAAGTGCAAAATACAGAGTTGAACGATCTGTATATTTATTCCAAGGACCCTTTTTTAGACTATCGTCATTTCGTGTCGACTCACATGCCATCATTGTCCTCCGATTGTGAATAATAAGTATCATCTGTAAAAAACATAACCGCCAAATTTTTTTTTCTCCAGTCCAGTCCAGACTTTGTATCTCATTACCATACAAAGCGTAATCAGAATCACAGACTTCTTTTCAGCCACTGAAAAGATGCGTTAGAAAAATCTTTCTCCTTCCAATTTTATGAATGACCACCCGAGCCGCTACCATCTTACCAACAACATCGCAACGGAACAATGTTTCCGATTGAATTAAAAGACGTGAGATAATACAACAAGATTTTAACAGACATTCCTTTCCACACACAACTTCTTTGACATTTAACGAAAAACCACTTTTGTATCTCTCGCAAACCTCGGGACTTGAATCAATTATTTTAACGTTCCAAAATACTTATTCAAATGAATGTGGCTTGGCGACGTCCGCTTCTCTCACGTAATGAACTATCACATACACAATCCACGAAATAATTTACATTTAACCCTTATAAAAATCTGATCGTATTGCTTTCATTTTTATTATTTTTCATGAAAAGTGAAAGGCCTTCGAAATTTTTTCTTGGTGTTATGTTGTACGCTGGCAGCTATAATTCATGGAAACGCCAATCAAATCTCAGCCCCCAGAATATAGCCTAGCCTCAACTTTAAATTGGACCCTATCTATGTAAATTGTTTAACACTTGGGCTGTCTTGATCTTGGCACTTGCACGCAACGCCAAGCGCCCCGGCAAAAAAACGAACAAAATCCAGATCTTGACAATCAATGAAATATAGAGGGAATGAATGATGATGCATTACCAATCACAAAAGATTATAATGAATAAATATTGTATGTATACCTGCATGCATGCCATCATCCAAAGAGCAATTAAAATTCAAGGATTTACTCTAATCCAAATGAATTTTCTTTAACAAATTCGTCTGGGTTTTTTTTCCTTTTGTTTTGGCACAGGTTCAATTCAAATTTAAAACTATGGACAGATCCAGATCCAGTCTTGATCATGATCATGATCATTTTTTATCTTTTCATTAACATATTACCCAAGTGTATTTCTTTTTTCCCACTTTTGCACCATCAAAACTGACACCTTCTCACAATCAAAGCAAGTCGCTTTCAAAGAAAGTCTTCACGATGATGATGAATGATTAACGAGCGTGCTAAAACGAAAATGCTACTTGAAATTGCTTCCTTCCACATGAAATGAAATACCTGAATAGTCTCACTCAATTCATTTCTCTTTATCTTTTTATTGCCCTCAACTATTTTTGCATTGTTATTCTATATCCCCCTGAACTGAACCTGTTTAATTCCTCCTTCTTCTACTGCAAAAAAAAATATATTGAATAGCCCATCGGGGAATTGAAACACGAGCATTTTTTTCAAATGTTTATTATCAACTTACCAAGACTAATTTTTCATTCAATAAAAAAAATCTCGTGCAAGAGAGAACATTTTTTTTTCTCTCTCATGTGTCAAGTGTCAATGAAACAGAGAAAGGGATTGACACGAGAAAAATGCAATAAACCAATTTTTCTTGAATTTTAAACAAGTTGCTTTTTTAAAAAACTAGCTTTGATGATGGTCATACTCACAGTCGTGGTCCATTCACTAAATATTTTTATTTATTATCTGATGCAAAAACAACTCAGGTAAGTACTACTGGATCAGTAGCCAGCTCAAGCTTAATTAGGGCTCACTCTTCTGGTTTTTCTGTCCCCGTAGTCATCATTCAATCTAAAAATCTTAACCAATTGTGAAGAAAAAAGTATCAGATTCTGTTGAGTTGTGTTGTGTTATGCTGCTGCTGGTTGCGTTGTCATCATTCCTGTAGCTCTCAATTCACGAGTGGATTCACGTTTCTGCACTTTTTTTTCTAGAGAGCTGGAATGTCAACGATTTAAAATATTGTGGACTGAAGACAAAGTCAAAGACGACTGAAACAGTGTTATTTTTAAAGGAGAGAAAGATGGAGTGTCAATTGCCAATGCAGTTTGCATTACGTCATCTTACCATCCCATAAAATCGGATTACAGAAGCAGGCTTGGCTTGGCTTGGTCGAACTATTTTTTTTTATCAGGATCTACTTACTTGCTAAGCTCTATTTATTTTTATCGAAAAGTGAGGCACGACTTTCTTGTTTAGCTTCAGATTTTACTCTGTCACTTGCATTCCAACAAAATGCCTGCAGGACGGTTCTGATTTTTATTTGGCAATTTGGGCAACATGATATTCCAAGACAGAGTTTCATCGAATTAGATTCGATAAGCCCAGAAGCGAATAAAAATGTTTCGGAATTTTATGTGAGAATCTAGTTCTTGTCGTTCTCCTATTTTTTATGAGATTTCCCAATCGAAATTCCTAAATAAAAGTGAAATAATAAAAAAAATGCATTAATTACGTTAGTTCAGGAAAAAAATGCTGTTCAATTTTTATTGCATTTATGTATAAGTATTTCTGTGCACACCTGCACTGATATCAGAAGATGTGATATCACATAAAGGCTTATTATAGCCAATAAAATAACGTTTAATCTCAACGTCTGGAATTGTAGTTGGAGGGAATGGAATGAAAACGAGATTTTATTTGTCAGATTGAATTGAATTTTAAAAATTGGAAAGGAAAAGTAATCTTCCTTCAGTCCAGCAAGCTATCCTTCAAGCTTGCTGGAGGGATGTATAAAAACTAGAAGCGATTTGATAAGTAAAGTCGAGGGAAGCTTACACCAGCAGCAACCTTCCACTTCATTGCACTTTTTACATTCACTTGGGTGATTTTTAAAAAAACGGTAGCTTCACTTTAGATAAAACCATGTTTCACTTGCAACTGGAAACCAAGCCAGCCACAAGCAATTTGGTTAGAATGACAAGGACGACTCGAGAGAGAAGCAAAGCAGAAATGAAACAAGTTCAGTTCAGTCCAGTCACAGTGCATTTCACATTGCTGGACAAAATGAAGAAAGTGAATAACAACATTTAATATTTTTATTTTCGTGTCTTATCACAAATGCCCCTGGTCGAGAATTTTTATTTTCATCCTGTAACACAAAAATATGTATGATCATCATGATCCACTATTTCACTCATTAAAAAAATCTCAGTCGCTTTAACCCCCGAGATTGAGCATTTTATTTAAAAAATACATATCTACTTTCATTTTTTATTGTTACTTGATCTTCATTTACATATTATTTGCTTCCACTTCAGCTCTACAGCTCCCGATTCCAACCCTTTTTTGCCAAAAGCCTCCATAAAAAAGTAGGTTTTATTTAAATTGAACTGGCTTGGCTTGGCTTTGGCTCCCATCCCATTGTAAAAAATATATATTTCGGCTACTGTGTTGTTATTATTGCCATCATTAAATTACATTCTCCGAAGAAGCCTCCATTTATTGGTTTCGTATGGTGCACTTTTGAAGGGCGAGAGACAGGAGCAGGTCCATAATCTGCACTGCAGGTAAAAGTGAGCAGTGAGCACGATTCACCTACCTGTCTTTAAAAAAATATAGCGTTTCTTCTTCTTCATCGGATTTGCATCATCATTATTATTGCTCTTCTGTATGCGGCTTTCAAATAAATGATGAATGATGATAATGGAAGAGAGAAAAAAAAATCAGCGCACCTGTGACCATCCTTCAGGACAATGATACCAATCATCATGATGATCTTTGTGATGATGCAATTTACCTTTTTTTACTTATATCATGAAATTAGCAATAGCTAATGCAGCGCATCCATCCCCATCCTCTACCTGCGGAACTCACACAAACACAAAGTGCAACCGAACCGAACTGAACTGTCATATCATCTTCACTCTACACAATCAAATTATACTTTATTTTGGGTTTCGGGTAAAAAATTGAGTCAAAGCATTGGGCCTGGTCCTGGTTAACTCATTAGTTAACCCGAAGAAAGATTCATAGATTGATTGGATGGATGATGTAAGTGGAAAAAATTAAAGTGCATTTTTTAAAAGGCGGATGATAGCAAAAGTTAAGATGGATCGATTTAATTTATTACCGAAAGGCAAAAGGCAAAGTTGTTTTTGTCTATCGCATAAAAATACATTTTTTTACAAACCCAACTCAAGTGAATTGAGTCGTGTTGTCCTCTCTCCGTGGAATAATTTTCTTTCTGGCAAGAAGCTGCAATGTAAGTAATGCAATGGTATGCATTTGAATATGTACTTATGTAGCACTGGCTGATGTCCTTGTCGTCATCACACTCATAAAAAATTAAGACAGCGACAATAAGAGCGTCACACTGAGGAGACGTGTGGAGAGTTGAAGAAAAGTGAATTTTAAGATGATAATCCATCCATTTCATTTTTGTGCGAAAAAATAGAGACGCGATGATCAGGGCAAGTGCAAGCTCCACTAAAATAAATGTCCAGAGGCAAAAAAAGAGTCGAGTAAGAGGATGATTTTTTTTCTTTTTTAAAAGTTGGTTTTTATTTTTTTAATGATGACTTCTGCTCTCGTTGTTCTTCTTGTTCTTGTTGATTATTATTACGAGATGATCTTCTTGTTTTGTATAATGATGATGATGGAGAAGAGATTATGCTTGAGCTGACTATGACTGAAGCTCCGGCACACCGGCCGACCGACCAAGACCAAAGACCAACTAGACTTGAACTTAAACCATGGCTTATAAGCAAAGTAGATAAGTAAACAGCAAAAATAAAAAGTATATACTACATATGAACGAGTTGAATTTAGGTACTTTAAATGCGTTTTTTATTTTCCTGATGATCTGCAATGAACTTGAGCGCATAAATTATAGCGTCTGCCGTTGCCGTTTTTCTCTGCTCGGACTACTCCTCGCAGATTATATTTGCGTAAATCATTATCATCTCTGATTGCTGTACCTAAGGATAAAACAAGTTAGACCTGTGCTTAAAGGAGCAGGGATTTTTTTTTCTTCTGAGAATTAGTCCGAATTTATAAAAAAATGCAAATGTTTGTCTGATAAATATCTTTGGGAGGAGAGATAGTAAACATTTTATTTTTTTTGTGAGGTGAAAGACACAAAAGCATTTGGACATACACTGTCCATCGTCCTTAGGACAAAAATGAGCATAATAATTTATTTAAATAATTTGTCAGGTTAGGTTAGGTACAATGACAATCTCAATTCGTTCCTTTTAAACATTGGGTCCATATTATCACTCACACTCACAAAATAACTTTCTCTTATTCTTTTCGAGTATTTTCGTCTTCGTTTCACTACCGACGTCAATTTACTCCACTTTTGGTTTTGGTGGTCCATACATGAGATAATTATACACCTGTCTGTGGTTCCACAACAAGACGGAGAGCATTGAGCCACCGATTGCGCCCACCCAATAGCAAATGAAATGATCTCTTCTCGTTACTTCTCCGCAGTTGTACTGCAAAGCGGTAGCTAAGACTGGATTGAAGTAGCCACCGGAAAGCTCAAATGCTACATACAATTACCATAAATATAAATAGAGGATCACATTATAACAACTTAATTTTTCTGAATTTCACCCATAAATGGTGAAATTATTTTTTTACCTGCCACGACTAACATCACGTTGACAAAATTTACGACAAGATTACTCATCACATTACTGAACCTGGACATGACCCTTCCGGTCAACTGACAAATGCAGGTAGCCACACCCTCCACAATTGCACCTTGCCATGCGGGGAGCTAAAAAGAGGATCAAATCTGATCTGATTATTAAGCAAACAAGCTCTGATTATTAAGCAAACAAGCTCTGATTATTGAGTATTGAGTAGTAAGTAGCAAGCAAATTGCAATTCAATCTACTTTTTGATTCACAGCCTGTCACAATTCCTTTGACAGATGAGCTATGATCATGCACACTAACTGAACTGTACACATATTCCTCCTCAATTATTGCTTCAAGACAGAGACGGATCAGAAAACGATCTTGTTTCGTTCTTGTTCATTCAACTTTATTTATTGAGCTCATTATCTACCTGATTGATAGCTCATCTCAAATATTTTAATCGCAAAATCGTCAATTTGTTCTGCTTTTCAAGTCGATAAATAACCCCTGCTTATAGATAAGGGCCAGGCCAAGCCAGTGGGCATTATTGTTGCTTCTTGAACTTACTGCTTCATTTTCCTAATCTGATTTATTTACTTAAAACATGAACGAATGAATTCTTACGGTCAAATCCGCCGGGCATCGGTTCTGATAAATCCGTTTCGCATGCATTGGGATGAACTTGTACAGCCAGAATTTTTTCACGTACAGAGGATACGCCGAGATTCCCCCAAGAACTTCGATGAGGATTATGAGGATCGTCATTTTGAAACCCGTTTGACCTGTTACAAAATCTTCCAAGTGAGTGTAAGGACAGGCGGTTGCACTTTCCCAGAAGACTGACCACCAAAGGCACATGGCATAAAGGACCACGGCATAATACCAGATGCCGTAATTATCGGCGACTTATTTGTTCATGTTCCAAACAAAAAAATAGAATAAAACATTGTGTTAAAAACCAATTTTTTAGGGATAATTATAATTTATTTTTTGTTGGGTAATTTTTGTAAAGTACATACATACTTACTAACACATACTTCATAGCAGGCTGCACATAGCTCCCCCGCTGCTAGGCACTCCATCAAAAGGCGCCTTGTATAACCTTGAGGATCTTTCAGGACCCATTTTATACACAACCGACTAAACTCCGCTGCTATAAGTGTGCCCACAATAAATCCTAATGAGATTTGCAGCTGCAAATACTCCGAATCAGCGTGTTTCTCAGTCCAAGCGCGGATTGTTGCTGACATTTTTTAGAGAAAAAATATATAATTTCAGATCAAAATAAAGCGCACATGATAGTAATTAAATTAATTGGTGATTTTTTTTCAAAAAATATAATGGAATGATAATATGCGTGTATCATTAAGTAAAAGAGTGGCAGTGCTTTAGATTTGAATTGGAGAGATAGATCTTCCAATTTTCAATTTGTGAGTGATATAAACCCGTACCTACCAAATTAAGTGGGATGAGAGACAGGATCTTGTCTTCACGAAAATAAATAGACAAGATCATGAGAACAAAAAAACCTTCTCTGCTTTACATTAGATCAAAATAAAGCGCACATGATAGTAATTAAATTAATTGGTGATTTTTTTTTTTCAAAAAATATAATGGAATGATAATATGCGTGTATCATTAAGTAAAAGAGTGGCAGTGCTTTGAATTTGAATTGGAGAGATACATCTTCCAGTTTTCAATTTGTGAATGATATAACCTGTACCTACCAAATTAAGTGGGATGAGAGACAGGATCTTGTCTTCACGAAAATAAATAGACAAGATCATGAGAACAAAAAAAACCTTCTCTGCTTTACATTTGCAGGTGAAATTTTATAATAGACTTTTCATGAAAAAAAATCAAGCATAGGAAGGAAGGAAGGACGTGCGTTTTTTTTACCGTTGTATTCTTCCTCCGAGATTGTGTCATTGTCCATGTCACGTTACGCTCCGTGCTCACCGGTGTTATATCCGAAGATATAATTTCAAAATGATGTTGATGAGATGATAGAACTTTTTTTAAAAGCGTGCAATGTCTCGTCTTTCTTCACTCGTTCCGCTGTTTACTTACTTACGTGTGCACACACTCCTTTAATCTATACTTTATTATTTTAATTACGAGTAAGTATAAAAAGGAAGAAATGTACTTGATGCAATTTTCAAGAGAAATGTAATGTAATCTGACGCAATATAATTTGCAAAAAGGATGAAGACTTGTCCCTATCTTATTTATTTCGCACTAGATTAAAATATTTTTTTTGAAATACAAAAGAGATCTTTTTTTCGCTCAAACAACTCTCCTCTGTTTTCCTAAACATCTCGTCTCTTCCATTCAAGAGCATTCTTATTCTCGTCACCCTGTACCAATGTGAATGTTGTTGATAATTAAAGCTTTATCAATTCGTACTTGAGTCAACGCTGTAGAGCACATCTATTAAAATCCATTTAAAAAGTAGGTCTCCCGTACAAAAGCAGAATGAGTATTGCAAATACGAGATGATTTTTTTTCTTGCTAGCGAGCTCATGTATTTTTAGAAAAAGGCGATTCGGCTCGGGTCCAGAGGAATTTCAGAAAAGACATGATAAGTAGTGCAAAGCAGTTTTTTGCAGTGTGAAATTGAATTGGGAAAAGATCACAGCAAGTGTTTACAGATGATTCTATAGATTCTCATGATTTTTGCGATGATGATGACGTTGCGTCATAATAATATGATATGTTTTGAAAGATTGCATAAATCACATCTTCCCAATATTTTGATTCAATTCATACAAAATGATATTTCTGCAAACGAATGGAATCTATTTTCAACATTTAAATCTTTCGCCAAAAAATCAGGACTTGGTTAGCGGTTATGTCTTTGGATTCCTTTTTGCTGCTTCTGTCCCTAAAATTGACTTCATTGATTCATTACTCCTCGTCTTTATGGTTTGTATAGTCATCGAATTCTTTCCCAGAAAAGCCTGTCGTTTTTTTATCGTACATCGCATTAAAATCTTTGAATTGCAGAACTGAAGAAACCCTGACCTCATGTGATCTTGTCTCTCTTCCTCCAGCTGCATTCTTTCAAAATATCTTGTTAAGCTACAATAACCATTAGAAGTTATGGATTTAATCTTTTGCTTCACTTTACTGACAAAGATAAGGTCTTGTTTTTGCATGACTTCATTTCATGACCAAATGTAATGATAATATTAACGAAAGCATTTTTGACAAAACGTTTTGCTTATTACACTAACACAAATGTAAAACAAATGGTTGGTTTGTCTCTTCCAAACGTTTTTGCATAATGATAATGATAAAGCCAAAGTTCAGTTTCCTCTTCTCCAGCTGCAACATTCCAATGAGTCATGGATGATGTGATCATGTCATATTGCACTTTGAAAGCCTTAAATGCAGAAGTATTTCTCCGAACCCTTTTCATTCTGATTTTGTCCCGTTACAAAGCTGCATTACAAATCACAGTTGAAAAGCCCATCTGAAATATCCAAAATTCTCATGTCTGAATCTCAGGATAATAGCCTGGGAACACTGTTAATGGTTCTTATTCTCTTCCTAATTTTTGAAAATTCAAGAAGTGAAACCGGGAAACCTAATAAAAGACCAAGTCCCAACTTCGTAAAAAGCATCAACTAAAAATCTTTAAAATGGAGAAGCCCGATAGAAGTTCAGACTTTATCAACATTCTCTGCATTGGTGCACTCATTTTTTGTGCATGCTGCATATCATCATCATCCGGTCAAACTGTGATAAGGGCATCGCACGGAGAGGCCTGCAATCGGTTTTTAAGATGTGATGCAAGGGCGTCCCTTACTTGTGAAAATGGTGTTTGCGAATGTGTAATGCCAGAGAAAATGATTTACGACGAGGGACTCGGTAAATGTGTCACGATTTCTGGAGAAAAATGTCTCTACACAGCAGTAGAAATGGGATCGGACTCGAAGGAGGAAATTGATGCAAAAAAGTGGAAGGAGGAGTTGGATTGTGTGTCAAACGCCACCTGCTCCGACGGATATTGTGTTTGCAAGGACGGTTTTTTTGAAACGCCCGTCGGAGGCTGTGAGAGAAAGCATAAATATGGAGAGGAATGTTTCATGAACGAGAACTGCAGAGAGGAAGATAAATTAGTCTGCAACATTGAAGGCACTTGTGACTGTAATGGATTAACGTTTTATGATCCGGAAAGAGAAGAATGCGTTGGAAGGATGGGGTCGCTTTGTAAAGACCATTTGAGATGCATCCCAAATGCTCAATGCCCCCCTAAACCAATTCACACACGCCAAGAGGAATACTATGAGCGTTACTACGGTAATCGAATTCGTACTATTGAAACGGTTGGAGAGTATACCACCGAAATGTGCGCATGTTCCACTGGATATTTACCAACGTCTGACATGGCTTACTGCCTTCCAATCTATGGGGAAACCTGCGACGTTTACAATCCTTCCCGGCGCTGTCTCCCTGGAATGGTTTGCCGAGAAGGAAAATGTACATGTACTTATGAAAATCACCAGTTTTATGACTATATTGATTCCAAGTGCGTTAGTTACGTCGGTGGCCCATGCACAAATGAAACTGACATGTGCGTAGAAAACACCGTATGCGTTGGGAGAAAGGAAGCAGTCGGGAGATGTGAGTGTGTTGAGGGAATGATTGAAGTGAACCGAGAATGTGAGTTGGCTTTTGGGGAAAAGTGTGGATCGTCACTATCTGGGGATGTCAAGTGCGATACCGTTGCTCCTCTCTACTGTATCGAGGGCATTTGCCAATGTGAACCACTTGAATACTACGATCATGGATTGCACCTCTGCCGAGGTTTAGAGGGAGCAAGGTGTTCAACCAACAATCCAAAGTTTTGCACGGATGGGGCAACTTGCCAAGTTTACCGGAACAAAACTGCAGGTTTGGGGAGGTGTGTGTGCATGGATGGGTATCAGAGCTCAATAGATAGACAATGTGAACTTGTAGAAGTTGAAGAAGTTACAACAAATGCGATTCCAGAAGTGGAACTGTTGCATACGACATATCCAACTTTACACCAATTTGACGCTGATGAGGCTGCTTTTTTAGACAAGATGACCAATGACACTTCCTCAACTGTGGGAAATGAAGGCAGTAATGAGATATCTACATCTGGGGAGGAAGGAATACCTTTTTTCTTGCCTTTAACCAAAGATGATTAATAGAAGGGGCTCAAGTGGTTATATTAAGTTTTAAGAATTTTCGCAAATTGTACATTAAATACATTGAAATTGATTGATAGATTAATTCGCATTTATCATAAGTACTTATTTTAATTTTAAAAATATTAATGGTTATTATCCTAATTCTGATTTGTATGATTGTAGTTTACATGACTTTGAATTTGTTATAAAAAAATTGTAAACTGGACACCTTTTTGTCGAATTATTCATTTTTGCACTACATGACTCAATTGTATTTTCATAAGATAACTCCATGGTTGTCACGTTTAGCAAGCAAATTGGCTCGATATTCTGAGAATAGATTTCATACTTTTAATTTGCATATGCAGGCATCAGTGCCAACTACCAACTCGACTACTTACTTGTAGATTGTGATTGCACCTTAATCAGCAATAACAAAGCCATCCCACCTATTTATCGAAATCGGCAATCAAGATCATAGCAAAGCGAAAAATAAACCCTGTCAAATCCCAAAATTATTGCTGTTTTACGTTTTCACGATACATTTCCGAAGGCGCTAATGCCTCTTCTCTTAACAGCTACAACTTGGTCTCCTCCTCCCTCCCAATTCTGAACTAACAAGCAAAAAATCAGTAATGCAGTATAGCTTGTCTCGAACACCTGAATACTTACCGCAAATAAATCTTTTATAATCAATAAATATGCATACGATAACGCATACCAGACTTCTGCTGCAATTGGCAATTACATATGCACAAAACACGCTAATTTTTTTTCTTTCGTCCTTCACCATTTTTCCATCGCCCAATACAAAGATCAAAAATCATGTCGGCACTTCATTTTATTTTGTAAGGATAGCTATGTCACTAATACAAAAACAGACATCTCAATCTTCCTACTTCTTTCTTGACCAGCTCATAATTCTATCGTATTTCCAGTCTCTCGAAATCTTTATGACGATTTCATGATAATCACGGGATATTTATGGGCTCATTCGCACAGCAAGCGAACAACTTTTATATGATATTAATATTATTGCCATTATTATCTAAAATCTTAATTACCTATGAATTTGTAATGTGACCATTTACAATCCGCAGCGAAGCCAAGCCACACATTATGCCAGAGGCACTCCTTCCTAAAATCTAATCCAGTCATTCGTTCCCACAAAAAGAGGCGATAATATTGTACGGTACATTCCCAAAGGAGAAAAGAACATCTCAATAAATAATAGTCACCAAAAAAGAGATTGAGATGCACAGAAGCGCAACGAGAAGAATCAAGTAAGTTGTAAGTGGCTTGGCTTGGCTTGGTTTCGCCTTCAAAATAAAATTCATTGTCCACTCCACTCCTTCACTGTATTTTGGTATTTTATGTGGTCTGTTTACCGATTCATTTCATTCCCGGTGTGTTGTGTGTACACAAGTAATTCTCTTTTTTGAAAACGATTTTTTATGTGTATTTCCCCTTGTTCCTTCCACTTGTAATTATTCTTGTAATTATTTCAAACCAATGAGATTATCAAGTAACACGATCTTCTCGTATATCAAATTTTATTTCTTTATTATGCATTCGACCAGCCACCACTATTTTAATGATGTTTCGTGTTCATGAAATGCAACGAACGCTCATTCAAAAAAAACTTTATGTGTGTGGAAAGTAAGTAGTAATAGTAATGGTTTTTCTTACAAGATCGATCTTATTTCGATGATGCCCCATTTAAAAACGACCACGTCTTCCTCAGACAGTGAGTCGTAAGTCGTAACAAGTCATCATAATAATAATGGGCACATTCTTCATGTTATCCCCTGAAACACTTGCTCGAGTCCTTCAAGATGACCAGTAATTCTTAATCGATTCCATTCGTCGTCATCCCGTGAATTTGATTAAGTTGATGAAGTCGAAGACGATCTCCTCATAATATTTTAAACGCTTTATTGTTCTCTCAATGGGAAGGTCATTTTGTCAGCATTCAACATTCAATTCATGTTGACCATCTACACTCAAGAAGACCAGGTCCATTGAATTTTAAATTTGGATTTTGCTCGGTGATCTTTAATGATGCAAAAGAGACTCGTTTCGCATCAAGAGAGAAAATTGTCTGGATGAGCTTGATTGTTATTGTTGTGTATGCAAAATAAGAGTGGACAGGACAAGAGTAAAAAAGCTCGTTGGGCAGAGCAGATAGATTTTTTCAGAAACTAGATCATTAAATGTTTGTTAACTGGTTTTCCTTTTTGTTGTAAAAGGTGATAAAAATTCGTTTTTTTTTCTTCGGAAGAAGAGGATGAGGATGGTGATGACCACGAGACAGAAAAAGAGGATTTTCCTGGCCTTTCTAAAACACGGGCGATGCCAGAAGCTCCGAATTAAAAATATTGATGATGAAGTGGCCAGACAAGAAGGGAAGCACAAGGAAAACAGTTTAAGCTACATGTGTACTGACATAAGTCAAAAGGAGGAGTAAAGCCGGGCGAACAAGATATAAAATGCAAAGATGAAGATGACGCGCGGCTGAGAAAATCTAAAAGAATAAGGAAAACTCGTTCTTTTTTGTTTTTGCCCAGTTGATATTCTGTATCACTCCATGTGGGATGAGGATTTTTTAGAGGAAATCTCCGTTTTTCTCACAATTTTAAAAATCGCTTGTTTTTCCTATTTGTGGTTTTTTATGCATGGGAAATGAAAAAAAAGAGACTTGTTTTCTTTTGTTTGGTGTTTCAATTGAGTGATTTAAAAGGGAAGGCATAAAAAGGCTGAGGTCAGGTTATTGCTTTTCCTTGGGAAAATGGAATTACGATGGGCTTCCTAGCGAGAAACTAACTCGATAAAAGTCTGAAACGTGAAGAAAAAATAAAATGGTTATCATTCAATTGTTGAGATCTACAACACCGCCACCACTATGGGTATACTGGACAACAATAAAATGAAAAATAATGCTACCAAATGAATAAATGCCACCATTTTATTTAACATTTTTGCAGAAAAATTACTTTAATTTAGACGGAATTTCAATCTAGGGTAAACTAAGGTAGTGTTAAATTCTATTTAAATTGATTTAAAAATATTTCCTATAAACTGAAACTAGACCACGCTACTTTGTCTTCGTTTTAAACGTCTCTCATTATTTGCTAATCGCATCATCCATTCGTACTGACTTCCTTGAAAGAACTACTCGATCTTCTTCTATCCACAAGATTCCTTGATAAAATTGTATCCAAGCCATAACGAACGTCCATCCTCAAACAGTTTTGAATATGTCACAGTCAAGTCATTGTAATGTCATGCCACACATTATCACATCTAATCCCTTTAAATGGCCACGTCCATCCAGTACCTTCCTGTTAAATGAGATGAATTGAAAAGATAAGCTACTTCTTATTAAAAGCTAAAATTTCTTCATACAAGTCCAATTCACCCAGCTAAACATTATTAAACAAGAAGATTAAATATATGTCCATTGTCCATCATACTTGCGTAACAAGCACTTTTCAGTTTGAAACAAAGTCAAAGGCAACTTTTATCTTGGAAAAAAATGAAATAAAACCGAGGAAGCCTGTCGGCTTTCCATTCAACTGGACATTTAAAATCCTGAGCGAAGCTCATATTGCTAAGAACAAGTGTATTTTATGAAGGGTCACTGCTATAACATACTTCCCAACAAGATTGAATTTAAAAGCTTCCTTAAAGTAATCTCTTCCTGATCTAGTGTCATTAGTCTTATCTGAATAATTGGCTGGACATGATTGTAAAAAACGGGATACGTCAGTGATGCGATAAGCAAGAAAAAACACGAGATACGTTTTGTTCTTCATCTCCAGTCCAGGTGTACTTTGCATCATCAGTTTAGTTCAGTACGCGTGATTAGTTTTGATTCTGGAGAGAACGTGTAATTTATCATTTAAAAATAGAACTCTTATCGTTCATTACCCGCAGAAGAAAACCTTGAATCCATGTATCTGGTTCTCTTCTGAGTTTGCTCTGACCTGCACTTCGAAATTCGTAATTTAACGAAGAAGAAGATTACATTTTACGATACAAGCCTTAAAGTGACAGACATTTATCGCGACCGGTCAACCAGAAAGAATTTCCCAAGAAGTAACTTGAGCTTATGCAATGATCTTAATCCTTAAATCAGATGGACTTGGACTGGTCCACTTCCACTTGTTTTGCTGGGGCATTGTGCAATTACACAATGACCTCATCTCCTTAGCATAGCTCAATAGTTGCAGTTTTAAATCATTCAAGATTTTGATTCACGATTAAAGTTTCAAATGACAATATTTTTCTTGGAGAAAAAAAAATGGTGACAAGTTGGGACAAAGACACATCATCTGATCTTGACTTGTCAGTGTAATTAAAGTGTGCAACCAGTTTTCCCTTAAAAATGAAAAATATTCAAGAATTTCTCTTAATTATCTGCAGAAGAGTAATAAAGTAGCAAGAAAGTTTGAGCCACTCACTTAATTCTTTTTGTAAAAAATACCATCAACTCCGACACGAAATTCTTGTAAAACAAGGAAGTTCTTTCAGAGGCAGCTTTGCGAAAAAAAATCGAGTAGTAATTACTTCATTTTCCATTACGCTTAAACTGTGGAATGAAAACTACCTAAGCACAATAGTCATAGTCAGCATAAATCCTATGAGCGCGGCTGGGTATCATTGTTCGTAACGTAATAAAGTAGTGAATTGAATGTTTGAAAGGTGACAAAGATGACTGTCTTGTCTCCGTTGATATGCTGACGAGAGAGGCGACATAATAAATGAGAGGAATTTTTCCCCTTAACTCGTCTCCGTCTCACACTCTCACTCAGAAACGGGGAATGTTGATGATGGGCTTAGGAAGATAAAAAGTGAAGCATGATTTCAAAAAAAAATCTTCTACTGGACTGGAGCTTGAATTTCATATGAAGTTCCGGCTTTTCATTCGTCAATTTGAATTGAATTGTGATTGTGATTTTCTGCATTATCGATTTTTTTTCTCTTTTAAAATGCAAATATGTAAAAGTTTGAAAAAGATTGATTTTGTGTTTAAGCTTGCTAAGCACGACTCAAAAAGAAAATGGATCAGGCCAGAGAGCAGAAAAGTTGTAAAAACACTCCTCTTTTTATTGCCCTTTGCTTTAAGAGCAGTAGTAGTAATAGTAATGCTTCCTCAATCTTAAGAAATAATATCATTTCTCTGGTTTTCCAACGGTTCAAATGTGAATATTTACATTCACTGGACGTGATCTTTTTCATCACATTATAATAATGATAAGGTGAAATGATGAGAAGTGTGATAGTGATGATGGCAAATAACGATAATAATAGAGGTATTCATTTGAAAATGTGAGAGGGTGACGACTCGCATTATTTCATTTTTTTTCTGCATAACATTATATCACAGAGCAAAGGCTGTGGTGTGAAAGCAGCAAAAGACGATGGGAAATGTACAGAAGCAACTCGAAGATTGATTTACATTGTTATAATAATCACCTGAAAGGAAAATAAATGGATTGGTGATGTGATGTGATGGCAAGATGGATTTTTTTCGAAGAAGGTGCCAAAAGAAAAACTCGCTAAATATCTTGTAAAATTGTCGTAATAAAATGCGATGCAATTTTTTTTGAGTGATGAGTATACTTGCTTTACCATAGCCCGAGAAAATTATTAAGGGAGTGGACAAGTTTTATTGTCTGGTCTAGACCGAGTTTAGTTTGGAATGGATCAGAAAATAAATGGGATATTATTTACGCTTGTCTTGTCAACAGCTTCTGAGCTTATGCACCCAACCCAAAATGATGTGATGCAATGATGATGATGATGTTGATCATGTACACTGGACGAGCCCGAGCTCGCTTCTTAAATTACGGCTGTTTGTATTCATACTCTCCATTTCTTAATTTTTCTGATGCGATGCATCTTGCACTTTATATTTTATGCAGAAAATGATCTGATGATCTAATAAAGTAAAAGTAACGAAAGCTCAAACTGGTCATAAAAATACTCCATTCCAGTTTACATTTTTTTAATCTTCGGGCTAGCGTCAATATTTTTAGAAAAAAATCTCAGAATATTTTTTTTCTTTTCTCTGAAACAACCATATCAAATCATCATCACCTCATCATATCATCTCCTTGACTCGAGTCCAGCAAATGCCCTCGCAAATTAAGAATTCTGCAGAGATTCGCAATCTGAAGAAAAAAAAAACAATTAGATGGTTTGTTGAACCGCCTCTGTGAAAAAATAGCGAGCGTTTTGCTTTTGACTCTGAACTGAACTGGACTCCTCGCGGACATTCTGCTGCTGCTGCTTCATCTCAACTGATAAATTGATTTTAGCTGAGGTGAGACATGTGGCAAGACTAGTGCCTTTGATTTCTCCGTAGAGGAGAATAGTAATCAATCCATTTATAAAAACTGGATCTTTTAGTCGACTTTTAAAAAAGTATTTTTTTCTCTCTTTCTCGGAATAAAAAATGCAGTGATTTTTAAAATATGCAAATTACAAAGGAATTAAAAATAGGAGATTCAAGCCAAACTAAAACCACAGGACACCTGGATAGACGCAAGAAAGTTTTTGATAAAAAGGCGGGATGGAGGATGAAGCCTATTGTCAAAAAAAAGCTTTTTTTGATAAGATTAACGCACGTCCATCTCCCAACTCTGTGGCTATTCATCACCCTTGTCTTATCTGACATTTGGAAGAAAGACGAGATTGATTATAATTTGCAACATGGGGAAATGTGAGATAAGGGAAGGTTATTGATTTTGCATGGGGAAAATATTTAATTCATTTGAATAGTGCCTTCAACAAAAAACTCAACTGTCTTGTCTCTGTAATTTTTACGTGATGGTGCATACAAAATGAGGATGATTTGACAGAGTTGAAAAAAGTGGATCTGTCTTGTCCTTACATTATGTTCAAGGTATAACTGGTAAAAGTTTAGGAAAAGCTTAAACATTTTTTGGAAGGTCCGGGTATTTTCCCAAAGTCCAGAAACATATGTATACAAAGTATAAATGCAATTTAAAAATGTGAAAAATGGCTGGGTGGAGAGTACAATGAATTGTTATTTTTAAAAATTGCATGAAAAGAAAAATAAAATATATTCGAAGATGATGAGTAAAAAGAGAGCAATAATTTTTTCCTTTATGTATGAACTTATGTATATGCATGACACTAACTGATTCCCACTTTTTATTTAATCTCCGGATCATAGAAAAATGCAGTAGCTTTTTCGTAGTGAAAATTGTAGCAAAATTTGACAACAGGTGGTTATCGCACAAGCACCGGATCGATGGACGCACGGATGGATGGAGTGAGCCAGCAAAACCTGTGAAGAACGAGCTAGCCCGGTTTTTTGGACAATTTTTTTATATTCAAAAAAAATAAAAATACGTAATGTTATTTTGATATTACAAAACCAAAAAAAAAGTTGTCTGGATGGATGGATGATGCGGGGAACATTGATGAGCATGAGCTACGATGGTAGGGACCAGCCCATGCCAAGGTGAAAGGAGGATTTGATCCGACATGGGTGCAATGCAAAAATTATTTTAATATTTTTGGAAGATGCTTATAATTGTCTTTTTTGATGGTGACGTTATTTGAATTTGTTTATTTCTCAACGGACAGACTTACAGAGAGAAAAAAATGAGGATTTACTGAAGTTTTGCCAAGTCTAATAACGTTGGCTGGTGGCAACCAATTATTATTGCCATTGTTTATTAGGATTAGTATTGCCCTTTGTGCCCCATCCATTTTTTTCTGCTGTTATGTTGCTGAAAAATCATGAAGATTTTTTTTGATAGACTCCCAAACAAAGTTCATAAAATTTATTGGTGGACAGAGTGGAAGACGAGATCCTCGGGTTAACATATGTTCACTGAGAAGTCCAACAGAGCTTAAGTATGGCTTAATACACCGAATTATATTGCCAATTTGAACGTTTTTTGAATGCAAAAACAAAGTCTAATATTTTATCTCTTCTGAAAATAAAAGTACGGAAAGCTATGTTACTGGCAAAGGGAGGAGTTACGTATAGGCTCGTGATCAAAGTCTTGCATCCTTGTCTTTCAGAATAAGTACCGAATAACGCATTATTGGAATTTCAATTTAAAATGTTTGATAACTTCAAATATTTACTCTTAAAATTGATAAAAGTCATTCATCATTCCCATTTTGTTTCATTTAATTCGGTAAGGTCAGTATAATCGAACGAAATAGTTGTATTGATCAGTTCCATCGTAATTTCTTTTTACACGCAAAAATTTTACACGCAGAATTTTTTTTCGCATTTTTATACACTTCGGGAAAGCATCCAGCAGAGATGATGGACTACGTCACACACGACACGACTATACATCTACGTCGTTCCATTTCCATTCTAACTCCAATTTTGATAGCGTGCAAATGGCTTTGATAGGACTGATTATATAAACCAAAAAACTAAGAACTTGTCCTGGATTTTTAGTACTTCTTTTAATAGGTCCTCCCCTTTAGACATTTTTTGCAACAAGTCTAATCATTACCCATGATTAAAAACAATTAAATCTATTTGGGAAGACATGCATGCAAAGGTATGGCAATTCCATTTTTAAGTATTGAATCCAGAAAATTTCCATTTTTTTGTGGAAAGGTCCACCAATGGAATACAATTTCGCAGATAAAGTCCGACTCGTGCCCAACCAATGAAGTGAAGCGATGGGAGATGGAAAAGATCACATTTTTTATGCTGATCACTTTTTATTGAGTTCAGGTGGTATGGTCTTGTGAACTAGAGGGATCAAAAGATAAAGAGTAACAGATGTGCTCCGTACACTCAACGAACGAGAGACTTCCATCAAGACTCAAAGTGACGTTTGAGCTGCTAGTAAAATATATTCTTTTGCGTCTTCAATATCGATACATAAGTATTCTGAAAAAAAAACATTCAGAATATGAAGTAAAGTATAGCTTTTTTGCGCGGTTTTATAATTAGGTTGTATTATCTGTGGAGATGTATGCTGGTGATTACCTTCATGATACAATACAGCTAAAAACTTGGTCAGCACAGTAAAACTATCGGATTATAATGCGAATTAGGTAGTTTGGATAGGATTGCAGAAAAAAATAGATTTTTTTAGGAAGGCGGGACTAAAGACTATTGTAAAAGTTATTACATTACCCCATGAAAACACTTTTTAGACAGTTAAAGTCAAACCATGCGAGATCTTCTGTTAATTATTTTTCAGAACCAGCAAAAAAACAACACAAATTAATACAATCTAACCTTACGCTTGCTTTCTAAATTTTGAATTCACAAATTATTCCCGTCACAAAATCTCTTCAAGTACAAGCAATTATCCAATCATAATTATTTTTTGACATGGTTTGGCAGCACTGATTGGGATTATAAGTGGAATCAAGCATTTTGTTTATACGACGCATGCAAAAATCTAATTGCGTAACGATTCGTCCATCATTTAGATTAATTCTCGTCATCATCAAAATTTTGATACTGAATTACGAATTACCTGCGCAGCATGAGTTTAATCAGAGGCATCAAACTACAAACTTAATTATTACACGATGATGAAATCTAATCACCCATTCTCTCTCTCAAAATGAAATGAAATCTCCACTCTTGTCCCGCCCTGTCATGTCATGGCATGGTCTGATCGACATTCTCAAGTTTTCTAGACTGACCTAAAAAATATCCCGGAAGATTACCATAAAAAAGAAGCCGTTTCTTCCCGTAATTTATTAAAATGAAATAGGATAACCTCGACTATCTTCCCGGTGAGACCGACAAGAGCACCGCTCACTTGTATAATTTTCGGGAACAAGAAAGATGCATAGAAAAGATTATTACTCTGATTCAAACGCATTCTTGTTGAGCAGGAAGATGAAGAAGCTTAGCTTACTTAGGTTGCCTATCATAATCTTTTCGCAATCTTTTTTCTCTTCTTTGAGATCCCTTTGAGAACGTCAGTAATCAATCAGGGAACGTGTGTTGTGATGATAGAAGCCATTTCAGAAGATAAAAAGAATTACTTGTTCGTTTTGCTCGTTTTATCATCACAGTCATCATTTTACCGCTGGGAGCGATTTATTTCCCCAGGAAGATGTTTGAGTTGAGAGAAATGAATTTTTATTGGAGTTGAGATTGTATATCATTTTCATCGGACGGAGTAAATAAAAGTACCGAGATTTTTGTTGCGGAAAGTGCAAAAGATGTTTAGTGAAAAAGTGAAACTTGAAACTTCCATAATATGAATTCCTTTGAAATGGAGTCGTTTGGATAATAAAATGTTAATGAAAANTCAGGGAACGTGTGTTGTGATGATAGAAGCCATTTCAGAAGATAAAAAGAATTACTTGTTGCGTTTTGCTCGTTTTATCATCACAGTCATCATTTTACCGCTGGGAGCGATTTATTTCCCCAGGAAGATGTTTCATGCTTGAGTTGAGAGAAATGAATTTTTATTGGAGTTGAGATTGTATATCATTTTCATTGGACGGAGTAAATAAAAGTACCGAGATTTTTGTTGCGGAAAGTGCAAAAGATGTTTAGTGAAAAAGTGAAACTTGAAACTTCCATAATATGAATTCCTTTGAAATGGAGTCGTTTGGATAATAAAATGTTAATGAAAAGGAAGAAAAGTCTGCTAGTCAAGAAGAACTAACAATAATAAATGCAATATTTTGACTGGAGGAGGAATTTGCCTCTTGGTCATTTTGAAGAATGGCTGACAGCTCAAACTTTAAACATGATTCTTTTTGTGAAACTTGAGTTAAGACTTTAGCTTTAAAATTGTTTCACTTATTTATCTTGGAAGAAAATAAAGACAATTTCAGACTCAAAATACCCCAAGAAAAATGACATGAATGCAAGGATGCATGAAAGCGCCTACAAAAAATCTTTTGATTCGATTCATTAAACGCAGATTTAACCCACCCGCAGAAATTTAATTTTAGAATGACGTTTAGCTACNATGAAAAGGAAGAAAAGTCTGCTAGTCAAGAAGAACTAACAATAATAAATGCAATATTTTGACTGGAGGAGGAATTTGCCTCTTGGTCATTTTGAAGAATGGCTGACAGCTCAAACTTTAAACATGATTCTTTTTGTGAAACTTGAGTTAAGACTTTAGCTTTAAAATTGTTTCACTTATTTATCTTGGAAGAAAATAAAGACAATTTCAGACTCAAAATACCCCAAGAAAAATGACATGAATGCAAGGATGCATGAAAGCGCCTACAAAAAATCTTTTGATTCGATTCATTAAACGCAGATTTAACCCACCCGCAGAAATTTAATTTTAGAATGACGTTTAGCTACAATAATTCCATGTGGTTATAAAATGTGTCCAGCGATGCGGGTTGAAAACTGGGACATTTTTATAACTTCATCTAAAAAGCTATGCATCATAATTCTCATTTATTGTCCACAATTCATACTGTGATTCGATTCATTAAACGCAGATTTAACCCACCCGCAGAAATTTAATTTTAGAATGACGTTTAGCTACAATAATTCCATGTGGTTGTAAAATGTGTCCAGCGATGCGGGTTGAAAACTGGGACATTTTTATAACTTCATCTAAAAAAGCTATGCATCATAATTCTCATTTATTGTCCACAATTCACGATCAAGACCAGATCTCACCCCACCTATCTGCATTTGTCTTGTCTTAATAAGTGAATCTCAAAAAGATTTAAAAACACGAACAATTATTAAACTACTAAATTGCTGCATCGTTGATTCATTAGATGAGAATCTTAAAACTTCATCTTTCTCAATGAAGCAAAGAAACTGCCAATGCCAATTGGTCAGTGCACTCTCACTCCCAGTCAGAAATTCCCCTAGTCCCACCCGTCAATATTAATGTTATGCGGGTAGTAATTAAGTCGCTTATTTAATGTCGACTTGGCTGAAAATGGCAATTTATCTCTCTGAAAATAGCCATACTTACACCACACCACACCATCGTGAACGTCACGTCTCTAAGTTTTATCACCTTTTCAAAGAATGTTGCAACTTGCAAGCAGCAGCTAATCTACAGCCAAGCCAATCTTTAAAAATTTTTGGTGATTTTTTTTTGCAAAAGGTCCAGTATTTTCGTTCCAACTAAAACACTTGCACACTTCAATTTACGTCTCAGACTGCGCAAGTCAGATAAGATTTTTTGATAACGAAAAAAAACTTAAAATCTATGGCAAACTCTGCGGTAAATTAGCAATTAGGACATCTCAAGATGAGATTACTTACATTTCTTTATGGGTACCGGTTTTAACCTTTTCCTTAGTTTTGAAGAGATTTTTTTGTGGAATTGGTA
>JAHZMX010003162.1:0-45060 GCA_027743895.1 Seira musarum
CTTTTTCACGCATGAGGTCAGTGCTTCTAAAATCAAGTTGATGACCAATGCATGATCTCTAAATTAGGTACATATCAAAATACTTCATAGAACGTCATTTACACCACCAGCGACCACGACCACACAGTCATACAGCTTCTGCTACGCATTTTTATTTTCGTGGTTTTCGAAAAGGGAGGTGGTCCTACACCCTTATGATCTTACAAATTGGCTAATTTCATCTCTCATTTCATTTCAGTTTACTTGCTCAATCACAAGAGACTCATCGTTTATCATATCAGAAAAGTCCTAATCAAATCTGTAACAATTACGTTACTACTACGACTACAAGCCCACGAAATTTTTCTGATCTGCATACTCACTCGAGTAAAAATCTTGTTTCAGAAGAACATAGCTCACCTCACACATTGTTACATTTTAATGGGACAAAATCCCTAATTAAAGTTAATTGAATGGCACGACTCGTGAATCATAAAACAAAAAAATATTCATTTGCCATTCCCTTCCACCACTCCATTCCATAATTGCTAATTAAGAGTAACGTGAGTCCCCAACTGATTCAAAATGTTCTTGTTCATCCCTCAACACATCATTTCGAAAATTGTGTCTCATGCCACATACATACCACCATGATCGCACTGAATTCTTAGTGGATTTCTTATGCATATTCATAAAAAAAATTCAATATCTCAACAGTCCCTGTTAAAAGGGCCAGATCAGAGTGCAACAGATTTATTAAATGTGTTATGTAAAAATTGTAAACTTGAACCTATAAAACATTTAAGAGCAATTCATTTTACTTATTAATTTTTCTTCATATGTATGTGATCACGGTCATGTTGTACTTACACTGGCTCGTCAATTAGATTTAGTCAAACCCATAATTATCCCGATGTTGTTCAAATGTGAAGTTCAAATTCACTCTACTCGATGTATATTGGCGTGTGGATAGCATTCTAGGGCGATGAAGCTTTTAAACTGAAGCAATAAATAAAATTATTTCGAGCATATTCTAGCCATTTCTGTGTTGTGTTATCAACACTTTCTTATCTCGAATTGAGCATGTAAGTAAGTAAAGCACACAATTTGGAGGTCGACTAGACCTACCCCTGTAATCGTTAAAATGTAATAACGTGTGTTTAGCTAGGAACGTTTTTAATTTTTCAAATTGTTTATTGTTACGCACCACTTTTTTATTGCATAATCGTTAGCAAACTATTATTTCTCTTAATGGGATATGGCCTTGTTATCAATTTTATTTGCATTTTTGCAGTTTTCAATTGTACACTCAGTCCTGTCCAACTGACAAATACATAAACGTCAGTCTCGTCGTGTGGCTGAGCTGAAGTTAAAACCAATGTGAAAAAAATTGAATTTGATTTTGTCGTGCGTAGCACACTCATCATCATCATTACAATTTCAATCTGAGAACTGAAACTGAACAAAAAAAAGTCAATAAGAGAAAAATTAAAAAAGTCGATTTTATTCTTGTGCGTGACGAGGTGCGTGGCTACGTATATAAATGGGAAACCTAATTAAAAAGAGAGACCAGAGCAAACACTAGTGGGAAGGGTTTAATAAATTGAATTGGTTTGCTAGATCCTGCGTAGAATGAGAAGCGTGCGACGAGTGACAATGGCAATGATGATGGCGTACACCTAATTAGAGCAATTTCTCATGAAAATTTGAATGGTTTCTTCAAAAGAGGGGAAGGGTAGGGTGAACCTAAAGTTTGGCTTTAACAATTTCTATTTATTTGTGAAGTGTAAATTATCTGACTGAAGCTAAAGATGAAAGGGAAAGATTGGATTTTGGATGACTTTGACTGATTTGAAAGATTTTTTCCTCTGGGAAATTATAAAAGGGAAAGAGGAATAAAAAAATGAATGCATGAAAGTAATGCTTGCTCACTTACTTAAGATAAGCCCAATTTTGAGGGCAGCTCGTTGGTGCATGGCATGAAGCTAGCACGCTTATCAGTTGGTTTGGTCTTATCAAAATATCGATCAAATTGTATTTACTCACCGTGTAAACTCCAATTAATCTTGGAGTAAACTACTTTCTTCTAGACGAAGCATGGGATGAGCTTGTGTGTTGACGTAACTGAAACTCGAGCTCAGCAATCTAAACGTGCGCATGTCAAAACGTCATTAATTCAGTTTAATGAGGTTGGTTATTCACGAGCAATAAAATCTCGACATTTTAAGGAACACACAGAAGCCGGAACGACTCTTTTCTTACGTCTCAATACTTTTGTCTTGCTCTTGCTCGACAAATGTGAGGGATTGTATGAATTGAATTACACAATATTTCTTGTAATCCGAGAGTCTAAGATTGTGATGTCCTTTGAAAGTCATGTTAGAAGCCTTCAGGCGGGGCAGGAGGGGTAGTTTGGTGATGCAACACCTTCGAACAGAGTACCCAACGTCAAACGAAACCAGCATGAATGCCTACGCTTTCCTAACTTTTGTCAGTTACTTCAACATAAAAACAATGGCGAGACGGTCCACATTGATTCGATTCGATCAAAACTTAATTAAGACGATCTATATTTGATCATATTCACATTGCCACATAAGTACCTAATACATCGGCCAGTATGCCCTAAATAAAAAAATGAAATTACTATCTTCAATTTGCGAATCCTTGAACAATTGGGGAGTGAATTAGATTCTGGAACGGTGTTCAGTGCTCATGAAGGACACTGTACACGTTTTGCCAATCAGAAAGACAAAAATGTTCACATTTTTTGCAATTTCAGGAAATAACTTGCAAAACTTTGTTTGGTTTGCCAATATCGCAAGTGCAAACTTGATAAGACTCTTAATCACCCCTGAAATTGAATAAATTGCTCAGAATATCGTCACCCACCATTGGTCTCATCATGTGTCGGGGCTGATGTCGCTCGTGCACCTCATCACTCACATTCGCAAATGACCAGTTCATTAGCATAAAATTATAAAAATTTCAGAAGCTCATTCATCTACATGGGGTTAGAATTGAAATATTAGATAAAAAACCACCGATTTTAGCATTCATTTTTGACAGGTTACAAAAGTAAAAAATTTCCTGTGAAAAATTAATTGTCAGTTGGGTGCATCCTTAAATGAATGAACAAGTCACGATTTAAGATGTTTTCCAACCTTTTCTCAATAATTCTCTGCTCCATTCCGCCTCATACTTGTCTCTCACTTGTCATAGGTAGGCATTAGGCATTATTACAAGAAAAGTTGAATGAAGATTGCACCAATTTTATGGTTAGAGTTTTTTTGTTCTTTAAATTTCAAGAAACACTTGAGATACATGACATGAGTTAAGCATCTTCATTCAGACAGACCAGAATACTTTAGACAACATTTTTAATATATTTTTTTCGCACAGCATCACCTTTTTAATTGGATTGATTAATTACTGAAGAGTGTAGATAAAGCAAGACACTTTTTTTGTAATCTGCTTCCTTACCAAATAAGAAAATCATGAATGAAGTTACTTAATCTGTTTATTTAGATGATCCCCAAAAAAATGACATTAGAAATTTAAATTTAATTTTTGCAAATCAATGATGACTGTGATTGTAGTTGTGAGTCGTGACGTGTCGCGGTCGACACCAGTTTCCTTCTATCTATCCCATCAAATCAAAAAACCCCAGGAACGATTTTTTTTCATTAAATCCATTCAATTTCTGATTGCTTAAAGTAGGGCCACGTGCTGTCCCATCTGTCATTAGACGAAGAGCGATCATTAAATTCTCAATAACAAGATTCCATTCCATCATTAGATTCCAATCGCACGAATTCCTATTTTGAAATCTCAAGTCAAAATTGTTCATTATTCTTGCGTAACATTCAATTGATATGATATGATTATCATATCACTTCGTTTCGTAGTAGTAGTCCCTCTGCAGCTTGGGAGGACATGTTGGTTCGGGTGTTGGTGACTTGTGACTTCACTACTCTACTTGCCTTTTGCCATTACATTACATTGTCAATTGCCAAACCAGTAATGCGGTAGTTGTCAGTTGTTGAAATAAAGCGCTTGTATTGGCTTCACTTTGAAAATGTCAATGAGAATAACAATAGGAAACACATGTCACAATACTTTGTAGTAATGTCAGAATCTCATGTTTCAATCGACTTTATAGTTTTCATTTTGGTGGTCTCGTCTCAATAAGTTCAGTTATTGAGTGTAGTGCAATGACAATGTTGACATTTTTATGGGTTATTTGTGGCTTTTAATGGAACTCATATTTGTCACGACTTTGAAGCAGGAAAAAATCTTTGACTTTTTTAGGCCTTGGTCTAATAATGGAATTTGGAGCGAGATGATGGAATTAATAACACAGTTTTTATCGATTGACATTTAAGGCTGAAATTAAATGAATATTTTGTTTATTCGAGCAAACTAGATTCAGATTAAAGGATTAAAATAAATAGATCTCGTTGAAGAACAATGGTTTTCAATGGTGAGGTTATAAGAGCTATTTGTATTTCTAATTATCTCCTTTTCAGCTACGACATTGGCAAGGATGAAGTATCGTTAGTCGTGACATTTTCTAACCTTGCCTTACAGATTTTGTGGAAATGCTGGTTCACAAATGTTTTTGCTACGTATTTATTACCAGAAATGGTTTTAGGTTCAAAACGGTCTTTTCGATTTGCCGCTTCAACTAAAATTATTAGGAAATTCTAATCATCGTGTCTTCAGGCTGGGCCAGGGCTAGACCATCCCGACTTATGTGTAGGTGTGTTCGTGTTTCCGCATATTCGCACTTTATTAGCCACGTTTTTACATCCTAACATGGTAGAAATAATTAAAATTGTATGCAAATGAAATCATCGTTTGCAGACAACTTTGGCGAGTGTAGATTATGTACTCGACATTTGCAATTGCATTTGAAACTGACATTTGTCAAGCAAAGCCGACAGATTTAGATGTGCTTCAATATAAAAGCGTGTAATATGCTTGTATAAAACAGGAAACGGCTTGATTAAGGAAGAAATGCAATGCACCTCAGTCAGTGACTTGAACCTACTTTTGATGATAAAGTCTTTGTTTTTCAGATAAGATAAAGCTAAACCTAAAACGGTGGTTTTTTAAAGACGACTACGTTTTTAACCGTTACATATTTTGACACGACATTGTTATTACAAAAATGAAGCGTGAAAACATTTAAAATTTTATAACATGCGCCATTGGTGGTCTACGGGTCATTGTTGATTATTACCTGATTGCGATTGCATTGGACTGTGAGAATTCCTCCTTCATGATGATAAGAGTTTAACCTAACCAATCTAATATGAACACGCGGAGTGGGACACCCTACAGTTCTCCACGCATTAAATTGGCCATTGAATCTGTAAATCCTCGGCAATATTTTTTAAGCGGCCTATTTAGATGCTGGGATGAAGCCAACTGGGCGCAAATCAAGCTTGTAAAATCTTCTCACCCTCAAAAACATTTAAAATAATAATAATAATTGATCGTGATTGTGATCGCGATTGCACGCGCTCAGCTTTTGAAAAAAATGCTGATGATGCTTATCAAAATCAAGCAGAAGCATCGTCGTCATCCCCTTAAATTCTAATCTCATTTTCAATGGAATGCCTACATTCCCGGAAATAAAAACTGAGGTGAATTCATTCCCTTATGAACATTCATGCCGCCGTTGCGGCTGCCGCTGTGCAGAACAATATAGATAATAAGACGATTTATTAAATTTTTATTTCCCTTTGCAAATAAAAATCGTTGTACCTACGCTATACACCACAAAGGAATGAAATGAATGAGATTATATCACATCTTAGAAATGTTAAAGGAATGACACACTACATTCCAATCCAAAGTGATCTGATTAAAAGAAATCCTATTGCCGGATGGACTATGGGTCGGGAGGAAAGGATTTATTTGTTGAGGTGACAGAGGCAAAAGGAGTGATTCGATTATGTAAAAATGAAAATGCTTTGATCACTAAATCGAATAAGATTAAAGTGACGCAGATTTCCTACTCAGATTGTGGTGGACCAATTGAACTTCTTCATCAGTTTGAGTTGTTTACAGCTTCTGGGAAGGGCTTCTTTATCATCCAACTATTTTTGGAAAATTGCGGTGTACAACATGAAACATGATAATTAATGCGTCGCACCAAGATTATTGCCAATCAAACCAAACATACAAACGTAAGCGTCAATATCCTTTGAAACTTCAAGTGCTGACTAATGTGAATACTTTGAAAAATTGATCAAGATTGAAAACGAAGATTGTCATTAAATGGGCATGATTAAGATGAGGCAATGCCTAAAAGAGTGTAAAAAATCTATTCGTATTGCTTGTCCGTCGAACTCCTCTTCGATTCGACAATCAGAATTTTCAAAATGTATACGGAACGCAATTGATGGGCCATTGCATTGTCTCAGTGAAAAATTGAAAACTTGATCAAATCTGTATGACATACGACGACATGACGATTAACAGATTCAGAAGCGCGTTTCGATCTGCATTTCAAATTCAAGTGTGACCAAATCAGAGCAAGTCGATCCATTCATAGAAAATGCAAATCCAAATGAATTTTGCTCACACTTTACCTCCATCATAATCATTGCTATTGTTTCCATGCGAAAATTGTTTTTAGGGATTGGCTGAACGCTGAACCCACATTCAAATGATTTATCAGTTTCATTTACACATTTACAGTGGCACCCTCTCCAACAGAATATATATGAACCCTTTCCTAATGCATATTCAAATCCGAAGCGTAAAAGCAGTCTGTCCTTTTTTGTGGTTTGTAGTGATGCGGCTTCCCCACAAAAAATATTAATGTGTATCATAAAAATTAAAATCATGTGACAAACGATATGACTATGACTTGTGAACTGAACTGAACTAATTTGCCAGCCCTTTGCCTTTCCCCTGTAGTTTTTAATGCAATGTGGTGATTATCTCTTCTGCAATTTTGCATTAATTACGAACTGCTCCTGTTTGTGAATTTATGACACGTAGTGAAGGCGCTAGCTCACGCATCACATCTCACATATGGACTGATAAGCAATTACGATGAATGAGTGCAAGGCAATGCAATGCCACACAACACAACTATCCGAAGTGTAATAAAACATTTTTTTGTTGGAAATAAGGCATTCAGTGTTAACGATTTTCAAGAATGATCCTGAAGCAATAATAATCTAAAGGTCTGGTCTAGTAATAAGAATGGCGTTGTTGGCCAATGCAATGCCAAGTCATCGATCCCACCTTCGAAATCGATATGGATTTTACTTTGTGTCATAGTCATAAAGGGACTTCCTAATTACGACGTTTGTCGTTAGTTGTTGTCGCAGCTAATGTCAAACAATGCATCACTGATGATTCTGATGATAACATCACTATTCACTAGAGTTTGCAAATTATTTTTGCCCAAAAATTGTAACAACGTACGCATCCAATTTTGATTTTAGTAAAAGGTTAGCGTTTTGATGATGATACTTAATGAAGATGACAGTGGGGCAATATGGATCCACGGGGGATGATGATATGATGATCAAGGACCATAATCAAAACTAGTTTTGATTTTTTGTAGCACTGCTTCAAATAATTAATATTCATTTATCTCCTCTCTTGCAATAGTTATGATATGTATTCAAGTGAAACTGTAGCCAGTCATTATTTCACAACTGGAGTGAACTGATCTGATTTCATTTAAAATAGAGTAATGATTTGAATTCGACAATGGCAAAGCCAATGCATGCTTTTGTTTTGGCAGTGGTCCCAACAATTACAAAAGTAATTCTGAAAGGGAGACAAAAGGAATTACTGTTGAAATTGAATAGTGAATGACCGGCGAATGTTAAACAAAGAAATGATGATAATCGCCATAATAACAAGATGGGTTTATTTATTTTCTGCAATTACGAAACCAGAAATTATTTAGGATGTGCTAAAACAACAAAAGAACTTTTAAAAAAAAATTGTCCCGATATGTGACAATTTTTTTCTAAAAATACTTTTGAAATTGTGAAAAATATACATCCATTGTTTGCAAATTTTTGAACATTTATTTTGCGTTAATTTGGCATGTAATTATTACATAATTGAAATTGTCACGATTTTACAGTTTAAAAGTTTATGTTTGCCTATTTCATCCGTTATTTTGATAGCTCATGATGACTATGACATGTAAACATTGAAATTGCTCGACAAAAAAACTTGTCTAATTATCCCATTTCGGCTAGGCAAAGAAAACCCTTTTTACCGGTATTGACACATTCTCATGTCTACATTTTTTGAATTCAAATCAGGTGTCTCACAAGTGAAGTGAGTCAATTATTACAGTAACACCTTCAAGTTCTTCGTCATCTACAGCACGCTAAACAGGATGAAAACTGAAGACACTACAATTTCAAAAGCGATGTGTGATGTGATGAAAATACTTACTTTTGGTTTTGATATGATGGAAGAGATAGCAATCGCTAGAAAAATTATGACAAGATCAAGATTTGTCGTTCAGATAAATAGGATAATGACTCACGAGCTGAAAAAAACTATCCTATTTTGTCGCGCAT
This sequence comes from Seira musarum, assembly GCA_027743895.1. Classification (NCBI taxonomy): domain Eukaryota; kingdom Metazoa; phylum Arthropoda; class Collembola; order Entomobryomorpha; family Entomobryidae; genus Seira; species Seira musarum. The sequence continues at coordinate 8,553 of JAHZMX010003162.1, forward strand.
TAAAAAGGAATGAATTACAAAGTTGATTTTTGGTTTCACAGTACTAATTTGAAATTTTCCCACGCACAAAATCATCGTCCAAGAATGAGTGCATGTTAAACGGTACCTAACGCACAGTTTCAGTTTCCAATGGGTAAATAATGTACTGACAATGAGCTCGAGTAAACTGAATGATTACGATTACATCATATTTTTTTACAGTTGGAACTTAATGCGAATATGCTACTTTCCAATTCCAATGTCATGGAAGGCGCCTATCGTATAAACCTTTTTGGAAGCTGACCAGTGAGAGATACTGTAATTGTTGGCCTATTGTTTTCGTACTATGCAGTCTTAATAAAAAAATTGGAGCAGAAACTAAAATTGTCCACAATAAAAAAAAATCATATAGCTTAACATTTTGATGAGTTACAAAAATTGGACAACTGAAGATGCTCCCAATTCATTCATTGGACCTCCAGAGAAATACCCTTGCCCTTTTCTTATTCAAGGGAGTTGTCTCATCTTCACTTCATCAAGATCAAGTTCCCTTAAAATTACATCTCTCATTAATCACACATAATTTACATAAAAATTTAGGAAAAATTAGTTCTCCTCCTTTTCTAACTAATTGGCACTTGTAGTTTGCCTCCTTATTTAAACTTTAAAAAATGGCCATCTTCATCTTGATTTTCATTCATCCCACTTTGATTTTCATCACAGACGCATTTTGGAAATTTGTTAATTTCAAGGTTTGAATCGATTATACGATCCATGCTTTGTTTGTTTTTTCCATAATCAATCATCACCCTTACAATCACATCATAATTGGTCGGTCACTAATTGCGTACTGATTGACTGGTTTTTTGATACATAACCATCATAGCGTATAACCTACTTACTTGTCACATGAAGACCTTTGGCATTTGCTTCGAAGTAGATGCTTAAATAAATGAGGAACACTGCGAATTCATTTTCAATGGCAATGAGCACATCAATCCAAACCCAAACGTATGCAGATATAAAATACTTTGCTTTCTTACTCTGCAGTCGTTTTCCTGCAAAAAAATATTTTAAAAAATTAATTGTTTATCTAGAAGGATTTTATTCTTCAAAATTGCTTTACTTTCAAAATTAAAGTTTCCTTTTTCGATATTTTTTATCATCCTCCGCCAAACTACTAAACCTATTTTCTTATTTAAAAAGTCAGAAATTCCCTTTTACTCATTCAATTCAAAAAGGATTACAAAGCCCAAAAAATTTCTTTTAACGTGGGCGTGAAATCACAGGGGAAAAATTATATAATGGCAGTATAATTTCATATTTCAACAACTTCATCTCTTCGGTTATCTCTTTTATTCTTTTAAGAAAACACTTTTAATAATTTTTATTGTAAAAATGCAAATAAAAATTATTAGCTTCATTTCATAGCGTAGCGTAAAAAAGGGGTGAAGTTTATTTTTCCTCTTTGAATTATGGTCAGTATCTTTTTTTACAGAGGCACGGCCCAATTTGAACTAGATTTTAACAAGAGATATTTATTTACCTATTGGAAATGATATTGTTATTTCCTAACGGTAATAACTTCATTGGGATAACTGCAACGGCAACATATTATCTGCATGAGGAATTTATCACATCACATTTGAGGGCTTATTTTAAACTATGAAAAATGAACGACCTTGCCTTGCCTTGGCATAATATTTATTCGTAATGGTGCATTTTTTCGCCCTTTGCTTTCGAGAGGTCCCAACCCTTTAGCAACAAAAAAATGCATTTTTTTGTATTGCCTGGGGTAAGCCACAAGATAAGTCACGACAAAGTAATCAATGTTCAGGATATTGTCAACTCGTTACGTACAATATGGTAGATCCCATGCATCGTTCAGTTTTTTATTGAATAAAATAAATTCTCTTTGGAATGGAAGTGTATCACTTTCAAAAAAAATATACACACAACTACACTAAATTATTGCATAAGACAATGATGTGAATTGTGTTGTGGTGGAGTAGACAAAGAGACGAAAAGAACAGCTTTAATTATTTTTTCACAAGTGCGAAGCAATTGATACTATTTTTTACAAGTTCACTAGTTTGATGCCAGTAAATGAGCTAATTAGCAATTTGGATGGTAATTACGTGTAAAAATGTACTTACAAAAACAGAGAATGTTTTCATGTTTTACCGACCAGCCAAGTCGATATACCTAATTAGCGAAGGCGAATTACATAATTTTGATCGAGATTGAGCGTGTTCAAAAATGTCATTGTGAAGTATCCCAGCTAATGACGCATTTCACATTCCCCATTGATTCCGAATGTAAAAGGGAGGGTCAGGCAAGTTCTCCAAAAGCGTGATATGATTTTTTGTCATTTAAATATGAAAAGAAGTAAAGTGAAGATGATTCCTTTAGCAGAAAAAAAATTTTTGGATTGGAGACATTGAAAACTGAAACCGCAACTTGATTTGCATTTCAATACCAGAAAGACATACATAATCCAAATTGACACGGTCGTGGTTTCGTTTGGTCGTGCCGTCATTTTGCTTGTATCGTGCTTGAAATCAAACGCATTTCTTAAGGTTAAGCCTTCTAATGACGGATAATTGCTTTGACAGAGTGAATCGCAGGAAGCTTTTAACTTTTGATATGGATGGATGGCTAGAGTTATAGCCTGAAGATGCGATCTAATCTTTGCAAAAAAATACAGCATGAAGGATGCCATCTTATTAATGCCTCAATACATCCTCATTTTTTCTAAAATTAAATTGAATTTTTTGGTATGATGAATAAAGTAAGGCATACATCACAACACTTTTTGCTCGCTAATGTAATAGCAATGTGGTCTTCTTCAGCTAATTATAATTTTACAAATTTTAAGGCGTTTTATTGATCTTTTCCTTACAAATTGCTGAATATTCAGTTTTTGATGCAGTATTGTCAGGTTGAATTGAATTGATGTTTACTTAAAATGACCTTGGAATGCCAATAGAATTTAGGTGAAACCAAAGTTTTTGTTAAAACTTTCAACATAAACCTTTTTGAGAGTATATAATATACCTTACCTAATCCCAATGTAAATTTCAATGCATTATTGTAGAAGGAAAACAGGATATGTTTTTGAATATGTGTGTACACCTTACGGCGACAACATTTCATGTTGACTAACTAGGAAGAGTGCCCAGCCCAACCCAATTTCGCGACATTTTTGCACTTGCTCACCAATGCAATCGTCTGTATTAATGAATAGATTTTTGGACAAAACAGCGCGTTATCGCTAATTATGGTTCAATTGTAAAAATGTTGCTCGTAGATTTATTTATTATGCAAAAAACCAAAGAATAACTTGCTAATTTCAATTGAACTTGTACATAATGTAGTCAATACTTACTAATCGCATTACTTATTATGATCCTGAATTCTAATAATGGCATTGAAAATATAAATAAAGATAAATAAATATTGAAAAAATTCCATGTTCAAAGTTAGCATTTCTGGTCCCATTGTCAGTAATAGAACCCTGCTGGTGACAGCGACGACTTTTTTAATGCACATGCAATTTCGGATCTCTCGAATCGAAAAACTTTCTGGACGGTCAGTAAACACACCTATGACGGTCATCTCATCTCAATCTAATACACTTCAGTACTGGCACTATTTTAGTTCAAAGTTAGTCAGAGATTCTATTTTAAACTATAAATTAAAGGACCATATCTTAAGTGGCCAACCTAGACTATTTTTGAAACCTTCACCAAAAAATTCTACATGTTTCAATCTATGGAATGGTCTAATTTTCATAAATAGTCTAAGTTGGCCAGTTGAGATTCCGACTTGGCCTGGGAATGAATACCAAGCGTCTATGGTCCTTTTCATCAACAATTTAAGCTAAAACCCCTGCAACGATCAATTAAATACTCGGACGTGCATAAACTTACCCAATTAATGTATTCAATAAATCGAAACATGAGTTACTTAACAGACTTTTATTTAATGGTTATATTAAACTTTAACTTAAAATTTAAAGCTTCAAATGTACTGTCAGTTTCAGTCAAGTCAATCCAATCACATGCACTTTTAATTGGAGAACATGAAATAATGAACATTATCAAGCGTGTACATATCTAAAAAATAATTGATTTTCATTTTCATATCGGCTGGTCATTAAAAGCATAAGTGTGGGCGTACCTTGAAAGGCGACAGTATGCTCGTAAATAACCCGTAAATGATCAATGGATGGTACGTGCCTTTCTTAAAGACAGTCCATCTATAGACCATTTCATTTCAAGAATAGTATATTCATCAAACTAAATTTTGAATTCCTAATTATGTATACATATATATTTTTTTCTTTTTTTCAAAAACAATGGAATTAAAATAGTATTGCATTTCCTTGATCGACTGCATAATTCTTCTTCGTCTTAACAAGCACTCATTTTATAATTATCTCAGAAAATCTACAAGAGCCCTAGAAGCGATAACTCATTCATGAGGCTTGAAATTTTTGTGTTCTCTTGTTAGACGGTGCGCTCATCATGCAAATTCCAATTAATAAGCTTGCACCATTCTTAAAACGAGTACTCAACTGTGAGGATTATGAGCTTAAAGAACTCAATCATCTTTAAAAACTACAATAGTTTTACATTTAAAATAAACTTTAATCGTATTCTGATTCATAAACCGTTCCTCTCAGGACGCCCGTTTGTTTAATGAGAGGTGAAGATAATGGGTAAAAAAAGGTGATTAAAACTGCAAATGAGCCCTGCCTCAACGATGTAGTTACATTGTGCTAACAAATAAATTGCAATTGAATCGTTACGATCTTATCATAACTACTACATTTGCATTTATTTATGCTTGTGAACTTTTAAAAATAGGCAATTTTTCAAATGGCAGTTTCGAATAAGTTTCCTACTTTTTCTGTGATTCATGAAACATGGGAAGGGAAATATTTAAGACCTACCTCCATGTACACAGGCTTTGGACAATGGGATTAGTGATCAGATACAGAAAATTTGAATGCACTACAATCACTAATTTTCCACGTAGTTTGAATTTAAATGAGATATCTAGATTGAGTGAAAACATTCGTCATAAAAGATTTTGAAAAGGAAATGGGGAAATATCTCCTGTCATAAAACAACATGTTTCACTTCACTGCAACAATGCAAAATCAAATTAAACAAAGTTATTAAACCCGATTTCACAAGATGAAATAAATCATTTTACTTCGGGTTGAACTTGAAAAATAAATAAAAAGCCGTAAATTTCTTTGTCTTTATAATTATTTCACCTAATCTTGTGCCTCATCGATCACTGAAACGACAATATTATTGGGTTCATTAGACCAAACCCTTTCATCAGTATCATAGTTTCTTTGATTTGTGAGCGAAAAGTGAAAAGAAAAGTCAGTTAATTCCCTATCCCATTTTGATAATATGACAAGAAGGATTTAACTAGCTTAGTTGGTACCTAAAAATACCACCAAACAAACAAACAAGCATCTATCCCATCCTCTCCTTTAGCCTTTAACCAGAGTAATCTTCTTTTCAGCTCATCAACGTTTACTTTTTAGTTTTCTCAAACAGTAAATTAGAATCTAGCTCCTCCAACAATTATTGTCTACATAAAAAAATTCTATCTTTGCAAATAATCTGTTCATTATTAAAATCTAAGTACAATACTGTTGTTATTCCTCAATAATATATTTTTTCTCATTTTCCTTTCGTCTGTGGGATTTCTCGTTCAAAATGAATACCTTCGTTAGCCTCACTTGGCATAGGGATCAAAGAAGAGTCAGAGTGATGGGAAGCCAAAAACAAAACGAATGAAAGTAAGAGGTATCCTCCTTCTTCCCTCCACTCCACCACAATTTCATTTTTGACAGTAAAACTACTTCAATTTCTTCCATTTTATTTCAATCCAAATGTATCAATTAAGAGTCAGGCGAGACCAGACCAGGCCAAAACCAAGAAGGAAAAGGGCTTTCAAGATTAAAAACAGAATTTAACTGTTCGTCCACTAAAAAAATGAAGGAGAGCTAGTCTAACAATCGCAATGCTGCCTGCAGTAATAATAGTAATGAAGGCATTATCTTTTCAAACTGCTGCAATAGCAATTGCAATCCCTTTTTCTGATAACGCCATTATATAAGTAAGCTGTTTATCTATCTGCAAATGAAAATCAAAGAGCCCTTATTCCTCATCCTACTTTTAAATGAATGTAAGTTTTGAGTAGTGAGTAGACTAGATCAGTCAGTCAGACATCGTATCGCGAAATAACCAACAACTTACCCTTTCATTCCGCATGTAAGTAAACAGCAGAAAAGTTCGCGATTATGAATGTTTGTATGTATTTATGTATGTACGTGCGCTTTGGGTAGTTTTTTATGCTAATTCTTTGACAGGACTGTAGCAGTCCCTCCTTTAATGGTGCAGTGAGGCAGCAGTAGTAGTGGCGGCAATGGCGATGGATGCAATGGTGGCACAGCCCTTCAATTCATTCCAATGCGTGTCTCAAGTGAGATAATATAGTTAACAATAAAAAGTTAGGAGATACCTCTTTCTTTGCTTCATTTATCTCTGAGCTCTCATCCGGATCGTGTGACAATTATTGGACACGAATTAGGCGTGACGCGGATCAATCAGATCAAATCGGATCAAGTGGACCAAAAGCTGTTTTTGAAGATCATTCCTGAAGGACGTGGTAAACAGAATCAGATTAAGAAATTAGGTTCTGGAATTTTTAGTGAAGTGTTTATAGTGAAGTGTAAAAATTTCTAAAACGTTTTGTGATTAAGCATATATTTTTCAAAATTTCATTGGATCCGGAGTGAGAATTTATAGTGTGAAAATGCGGTGGTCGCTGGTAAATTGAAAAAAAAATCTGAAAATGTTTTGCAAAAAAATGAGTTCTATTTAAGAAGGAAAATGTTCTCTTGTACCATAGGTATTATTATTGGTGAGTGTCCTCCTGAGCCTTGCTCTGGCTCAGGACTCTACGGAAGATTCACCAGCCCCGAAGAGAGTACTAAAAAAGTACCGGGTTCGCAGACCAGTAGTAGTGGATGATCAAGGGAATGTTGTGAGGGCTGGACCACGACTTCGTAGGGTGAGGGTGAAGCCTAGGCCTACCGTGGAAACGGCTGCCTTGCAAGCAGGCCCACCACCACAACGTGTCTCTGTTTCCGTACAACAGAGCACGCAACCCGTCGTTATTTCCTCTAATCCTCCAAGAGTTAGACCAACTCAGAATGCTCCACCTCCAACTACTCCAGCTCCTCCAGTTCAGCAATCAACACAGGCTCCAAGATTACAACAAGTGCAGAGAATCAGGAAACCCGAACCGGTTAGAAAAATATTTCATATTGCCCCAGTGTACTACTCAACCACGCACTTTTAAAAAATGTTGTTATGTTTTATTACCGTGCGTGCATGCCTTCAATCTAGTTACTCATTCAATATTTTCTCTTGAAAACGTGCATGTCTGTTACAGTTACGAAAAATTTATGAATAATTTTTTTGAGAGGTGCACAGACGTAGGCAACGCATCTTACATAATTGCACAGTAAATAACATACTTTTTTATTAGGATTCATTGCACCTGCTAGTGGTCACTTCACCTGTGATTTAGTTAGACCTCTTTTGCCTGTTTGTCCCTTTTCTTAAAAAATGAATGAAAAAAAGAGTTCATCTCGCTTCTGATTTTTGAGACAGTAACCCCATTCATTCGTAAAATAAAAGCGACATCAAATGAAGCGAAAAAAACGCTTTTCGAAATTGGATTCTTAATTTTCGCCTCGGCGGTAGTTGCAGTAGTAGTGATCGTAGCGATGACAGATCTAGAGCTGAGAATGAATTAAGATATGAAAAGAAGGAGGAAGGAAGCTGCACAAAAAAAAAAATCTGTTATGGTGCATGTCTTAGGCTGACATTAATGACGACGGTAACCTGAATGCCTTTTATATATTTACAAGTCATCAAGCAAGCCCCTTCGCTCATTAATGTTCTCTAAAAATTAAGCGATCTTTTTAATGGGTTAAACTCATCGAAAAAAAAAATGGAAAATTTTCCTGTGAGCAAACGACTCCTGGCAAAGTCCAGGCAAGAAAGTAAGATAAGATAGCCAGAGCTTCCTTCCTTTTTTTCTACAATTAATCTTAATTTTCCCCAGAAGGGCGGGTCTCTCCCCCTAAATTTTTCCCATTAAATAAGAATTTATTTCCAAATCAAATTCGATCTTATTATTTATGAGTGAGATCGTAAATCATGATGTGACATTTATGCAAGCCTTTACAATACATGCTTTAATGCAACTCAAGTTTAAGCAGGACAACCCTACATTTTTATGTGTAATTCAGTTCTTTTCAATTGCCCTCGTAAAAAGTAGTATTATTTTTCTTAGACAATTACACAAAAATTGTACAAGTCCTGCTTACGTTAGTTAGTAGGATTCTCCCCATTATTCATTCATATTACCCTTGTTCACTGCTCGCTTAAAAAGCTAAACTTCCCCAGAGAAAAAAATACGTATATTATTTGCCAAGAGTCATGTTAAAAAGCAAATTGTGCAGTCGAGTCCTTGTTATTTTTATTATTACGTAAGAAAAAAAAATTGAGAATCTAAAGCCAACAGAAAAGCATGTTATGTTATGTTCGTCTGAAAAACATTTTTCAAAAAAGAAAGTCATATTTTGGCTTTGTCATCGCAAAAATTCAACAAAAATATCTATTTCTTTTCAAGTTGGGAGTTTTTATGGGCACGTCTTCTCCTTCTCTTGTTATGTTGTAGTTGTGATGACTCAATGAAATTAAGTAAGGAGATCTCAAGAAGATATTCGATTCACCCATTTTCAACATTTTTGTTCTGGTTTTTGAGCCAAGAAAATAAAAAAAATGTAGGGAAAACAGGGAAACCAAAAAGAAGAGCTCTACATATCTTCACTGCATTGCAGTTTAAGGTTTTGAAAACTGTTTAGCTCATTGACATTTGCCATCCAACAACACGCAATGTAATGTAATGCAATCGAAACAATGCAAAAAAACAACAGAAACAGTTTGGCTTTGGCAATAAACTCAATTTTCATTTTTCTACTGAAAACAAAACTTTGTTCCGTAAGACTCCCACGATTTTTTTGAATGAATGCAATCATGAAATTGAGAATTGCGATGAGAACTGCTTGTGTGAGTAAATTGTTTTGTTTTGACTTGTTGAAATTTTTTGTGTTTAAGTCGAGTCTTCGTCTTCAGTCTTGACTTTGGCTAATGAATGAATGACAGTAAAATTCGTTCTTGCTGAAAATGGGAAAAACGAAAGTGGACTTTTTCATTCACAGATAATTCCACTTGTCTACGTGTCTTCTTATTCCTCATGAAAAAACAGATTGCATAATTTCCTCTTGAAGATTAGGGAACGATATAGTAATAAAAAAGTGAGACTATATGCTCTTGAAATGATGATGATGATGATAATAGTGCCCTAGAACAAACACATTTATTATTTTTTTGGTATTTGGTTCACTTCACTCTCGAGTTCTTTCAAGATGAGAGATGAGAATGATAAGAACAACTGATAATGATTGATGACGATATGACGATGTCAAAGAAGAAGGTACCTGATGGTAATAGTAGTAATTGAGCTATTGCCTGGTCTGGTCTCTTTTTTGAGGTATGTACTAATAATTTTCCTTTCGGAGAATAATCAGTCGGTTTGTCTTTATATTCATGTCATCTTCGACGAGCAAATATGCTCTCATGTGGGGTAATATGAATTGATTATACTTTTTATAAACCTAATCTATAATTTTTATGACTCTAATGCTAAATCCTATATAATCCTCTCAACGGACATCAATGCTAAATCCTATATTAAATCGCTTAATGCTAAATCCTATGGTAAAATTCTCCATGCTAAATGCTAGGTAAAATATTATCAGTGCTAAATCCTATGGCAAAATATTCTTAATGCTAAATCCTACGGTAAAACAAGTCTCAATGCCAGGCCTTATGATTAAGCATGCTTTCAATATATATGTAATAAACCTAATCTATTATTTTCCGCTCATAATATCCATGCTAAATCCTATGTTAACTTTTTCTCCTGCTAAATCCTATATGTAAAAAAATCATCCAATTGCTAAATCACATGTAAAAATTTTCCCCAATGCTAAATCCCATGTAAAAAATTTCTAATGCAATATCTCGCTTTTAAAAGTTTTCCAATGCTAAATCACGTTATATTTTTCTCTTATGCCATACTCCGTGCTAAAACTATTTTCAATGCTAAATCTCATGCTGATTTAAAAACCCCAATCTATAATTTTTACTATCCGGTCCACAAACATTCATGGTAAATACTATACGTTTTATTCATTATACTAAATCCTTCGCCAAAAATGTAATTTTTGATTTTGTTAAATCCTTTGTAAAAAATTTTCAATGCTAAATCTCATGTAATATTCTTTGTAAGGCTAAATCCGGAGTAATATTTATTCAATGCTCAATACCGCGTTAAAATATTCTCTAATGTTGAATCACGTATTTATATGTAAGATTTAGCGTTACAGAACAACTTAAATGAGATGTAGCATTGAAGGAGAGTTTAAGATGGGATTTAGCATTACAAAAACTTTTACACGGGATTTAGCCTTGTAAGAAAATGTACATGGGATTTATCATTGGAGAACTTTACTATGAGCGTTGGCATAGAAATAAGATTTAAATCATGATTTAAGATATAGCAAAGATTTTACACACGAATTAAAAACTAAAGGTGCTTTATATCCAATGTAATTCAGCATAAAGAAAAACTTTCAAAAACTTAGCTTATACATGGATTTATTTTCTATTTAGCAGCAGAAAAAAATAATACGCACTTTACTGTACGGAATAGATTTTATACAGCATTTTGAACAGGGAAAAAAATAGTTAAAAATTACGGGATTTGGGACCAAATTAAAAAAGTAGTAGTATAATCATTTTTGTCCAAGACAGGGGAAACTGTAATTACTACAAACATATAATCGTCTTTGTTTGTCCATTTGTCAGTCAGTAATGCCAAGAAAATTTATATGCTCTGGGTGGCAACCAGGCAAACTAATTTGCGAAACTTGGGACGGGAGTGACAAAGTACTCAACTTAGGCACTTCTCAACATTGCATTCCCTTCAACACACATACACGCGCGTTATTTGCCCTAAATATGAACAACAAATGTCCCAATTTTAGTGAATTCCAATTTAAAAAGGCTATCATCAAAACACGAGTTTAATCTGCCGAAATTGGAAGTGACAAAATTAAGACATGTCTACATGAGCTAAGCCTGCTAAAATTGTTTCTGTCCTAAATTCGGTCAACTATACTTGGGAGGCTGCGAAATAGTAGGGGGTGTATTAACAGAAGTACTAACCTTAATCCATGCATTGCAGACTTTCGTTTTATTTCTAACGTTAAAAGACTTAGCAATGAAAGCAATTATGCTTTGATCCTGGTGGACGATTCAACACATTTTTATGTTCTTGGCCAGAGCATGTGTACACTGTGTCTTCGTGAGACCGGTGACGGCAATGTTTGCATCTGTAATTTTCCTTCTGTGATTGTTACTCTTCTTTTGACAATCTCATCTCCCGTCTGCTCTGGTCTGGTCTGGTCATCGTCGGCATATTATTAAGTATGAATACGAATAGATTTTGCTTTCGGGTGCAATATTATAATACTGTCAAAAAAAACAATGAACTTCTTATTGTTCGATATGGATGGATTGAATTTTGTGAATTTTGAAGTGTGCTCAAGGACTTGTAAGTACAAGCGAATTCAAAAATGGCTTTGTTCAAGTTCATTTTTTTGTTGTTTTTGTTGAGATAAACGAAATGACATGATCATGAGATGAGATGAAAATGAAGACCAAAAGGGGCAATCATAAAGTCGTAGTTTCTTGTCATAATGCATTATATGGACAATAATGATCACTTTCGTAAATGGATTATATCAGGTACTTATGTAAGCAGTTTTTTATTCCTTAGATGGGAAATTACAAAAAAATATTTGACGGATTGAACACAATAAGAATGAATATAAATTATATGGCAATCTTGTAGCGTACCAGTATGACAACAAAAATTAAGATGGAGATTCTAGATACTATCTTGATCAGATTTTACATTTATTGCACGCATACTGGCAACGAATTGAACTTTGAAATGATCTACACAGCTCCAAAGCTCTGATTAGGCAATTCAAAAATTTTATAAAAAACGGATTTGGTATATTTCATTTTTTTGAGTGATTTCTGGTACAAGTTTAAGACCGACTCGAAACTAACTAGAAGCTAAGAACCTGTTATACTTAAGTAGAACAAGTAGAAACGGAAACCGTCAAATTATTTTTGAACCCATGTTGCACCAAAATTAAAATTGATTGAATAGATTATGTTCCAATTGGTTTAGTTTCTTGCCACTGTAGCAGTAAGAGAAAATCCCCTATTATTTTTCCCTTAAATGCCAATCTAAAAAGGGATTCCAATGCATCCAACTTTTTTATTCTTAGAGCTTGCCCTTCTCACTTGGCGAGAAAGGATTCTTCAAGAAAATTGTATTTTTATGCAACATAAAAAGCTTTTTTTAATACTTTGGCACCGGCCTACCCTGGCCCGCTATAGCTCTGGCTTAAAAAAGGACAATTGTTTTTTTGTTCCAAAAAACCAAACTTTTTTTTCAATTTGTAGGAAACGAAAGAAAATAAATGGGGTGACGCAAAGAGAAAATGTTCCAGTAGCTTTATATGCACTCTACGCAAAAACAGTAGACCAACAAATGCAAAATATCTAGGCTTTTCCGATCGCCATATTTCTTGAGAAAATTCCCTCGCTCTCCCTCTTCTTCGCACATTTTATTTTATGCTAATGGCTAACTTGACTCACGGCTTTTTTGGGGGCACTTGTCGGTTTCTTCCAGGAAAAAAATGTGGAATCCTCTCCAAGAAAATAATGCGTTATTGTGATTGTATTCATGAGATGATGATATTGATATTGGCAATGTTTAAGTGTGGCCGAAGAAAATGGCTTTTTATGGGAAATGATGTGAAGAAATATGTAGGCATGGGGTCTCCACGGTACGACAGCACTGGCTTTAGAGTTTCATTTTCGGGCAAAGCCAATAAGCCACGCTAGGCCAGACCAGGTGAAGTAGGTAGGTAGTTTTGCGTTCCGGTTTCGATTTTAGATTACATAAATGGCAATGGTAATAGCGTAATGAAATTAGATTTGAATGCGGTTGTGGTCTATCTGGCATGGTCTAGTCTTCACTACAACTACGGTGGGGTTAAAGGTAGTCTTCCTCCAAAGATTGGATTTGGTTTGAGGTAATGGAATTACCACGCATAATTATATTGGCTTTGGTCTGCTCTCGCTTCAATTTAATATTGAATGATGAGCTTAGCATAGAGGAAAAAATGTGATCAAATCGAATCATTGAAATTGAAGTGAATTGAAATTCCATTAGACGAGATTGCATTGACTAAAGACTAAAGAAGATTCGCCCTGGGAGGTGACTCCAACTTGGTTGGTTTCTTTTTGGCTATGACTATGACTCAGCTCAGACAAGAACAAGACAAGATTCAGATTCATTTTGAAAAATAGGACATGGCTCTGGTAAAACTCAGGTAGGAAAAACGATCGACATTTCATCAACCTTAACGATAATGTCATGTCATAATGTCATGCAGAATGTCGGAACGCAGAGTTCGCGAAAAGGGGAACGAATCGCGGTATGATGAGTATGAATCATCATTAAGGTTGAGACTGTAAACACTTGCCATTATGACATAAAAAATGACATTAAAGGCCTTCAAGTCATTTTTTAATCGCTGCTTAAAATCGATAGGGGATTATGCCGCCTTCGTCAAAAACAATTTAGTTTTGAAAAAAATAACATCTCGGTCGCTCCAATTTCCAAAATATGTATCAACGAAGAAACAAAAAAAAACTTTGCAGCCAAATTGATCAGACGTGAGATAATAATGTTTTACTCTTTCTTTACATTGATTTTTGTTTTCTGTAAAAAAAGGTTACTCACATTGTCCTGCTTGCCATTGACTTCACTACTAATTAAAGTGATGAGTAAATCAAGGAAGGCTGAAGTGGTCTAGAAACATTTAACGTGATTTGATCGTTATCAACTTTACCACTTATGCAAATAATCTAAAGAGTCAAGCATAAAATTCAATTAACGCTCTAAAAAATATGCCATGAATGTGGAATGCAGCGTAGATGCTTCCCAAATTTACATACTAAATGGCACAATATCACTTCTAATTGCCTTAATCGATGATGAAATTTTTATCTAAAAAACAACTTGTTCACAAATCAGCATCATCAAATCAAAAACAAACGTAAAAAATTAACCTTTTTGCCATTTGGGTTGGATTTGTATTGCACTGCATTGCATTATTGGTCCTATTAAATTTATTATGTCAAGTCAATCCAATCCAAGCCAGGATCGAATCATATCCAGTCAAGTGCCCAAGCCTTGAAGCCACAAAGAAACCCACACAAAATAACTAACGTAGGATAATGGATTTTAATTCATGTCATTTTTTCAAAAGTGTTGCGTAACTTGTTCTAATAATCTTTTTATTGATGTGATATGATCTCTGTCTGGCTCTACTCTACCCCATCCCTACTCTCCCATCCAAATTTGGTTTAGTGATCAGGAAACCCTGCAAGTCACTCACTCACTGCGAAAGTGCGAACATGAAGTGAATCGTTAACGAGAACAAATTGGCCTTTATTTGAAATAGCATATTTTTTAAGTCAAGTCCACTCCCTAGAAAAAAAATTGCTTTATTGTTACTCAATCAGAATGAGATTGGATTAAAGGGAACCACACAGTCTATTTCAAATAATAACTAAGCTCCTGTATGTATGCAAAGATTAGTAAATTTTTAATGGAGCGTTTTCCTTGCCAAGTCAAAGTGGCTCATCATATTTGATCATGATCAATTATTGATTTAATAAATCATAATCGAATCATAATTTATGTGCAACCTCTTCATTTTTAGGTACGCATTTCTTGGCTTGAGTCAATAACCGCCTCGTGCTTCTCACAGAATATGGAAGTTGACCGACTTCATGGCTTTCGGTTTTCTTTTCTTCTAAAAACTTCTGTTGAATTAATGTGGCTCTTGCAAATATGAATGTATATATGTTCAGACCAGAAGTGATAACGACCTGACATAATCAACTTCTTAAACTAGAAAAATTCCTTTGGTCGCAATTACAATATGCATTTTTGTATGCACTCTAGACTCTAAATATTCCTTGCATAAAAATGATTTCGTCATTGAATTGACTTGAGCTATAATATCGTTCAATCCAATCTGAAAAGTGAAACAAAAGTGCCTTTTGTTTTTACTACGCCGCATTCTTCACTTCTTTTTTTACCGGTATTGCGTGTGTCTTTGTCTTTACGTGCAGAATAGGCGCACACCTTTTTTTCTCCTCGCCTGCCCATCAGCCTGACTTGATGCCTCATTTGGCAAAAATACAGGAGCTTTTTTTATTCGAAAAAGCTGTGCATCCAATTTTTATGCAGGTGCTCCCTTCTTCTTTGAAAGAAACAAGTCATTATTATTAAGGGGGATTATGCAACTTTGAATACTGAAAGTGATGCTGAACTGGTTAGGTCATTCAAAGGAGAAAAAATTGTATCATGAGATCAGACTCACATTTAATGTGTATGCGATGTGATTTGATTTGATGTACTAATAAAATGCGTGGCATGAACTCTTTATTTTGGAGTGCACTCTGCATGGTCGCTCTTTTTTCTTGATTTTTATGCCACTTTTAGTGGGTAAATCATCATTATAATTTTACAGGAGAAAATAATGGAGGTGTTGAGAGATAAACGAACTTGTGAAGTGAATTAAAGTTTGTATTGCAATGTAATGAAATGATGCAATTTTAATGAATAGTTAACCATAATATTTGACCGTGTCAAATTGTTCAAAAATTAAAATCACGAAAAAACGCACTAAAACGTTTAGCGAATAAGGTAGCTTGCCTACAAGAAGAAGCTGCAGTGTTTTTGTTTCATTAAATTAAATATTCATGTCATTTTTTAAGAAAAAAGATTTATTGTCGTTTTTATGATGACTCCCGAGGTTGCGGTTTGCTTTTTTACCTGACCTCTCACAGAGAAGATGAAATATTTTTTATTGTACTTCTTTGCAATGATCTTGATGGGAAATATTCTTACGTATTTACATACATGATTAGAAATATGTATTTGTCTGGCGGCATCTCTGAGAAATGACCTGCCTTGTTTTGCACGGCGGCTAAAAATGGTCATTAAGTGTTATTATGTCAAAGGGCTTTTATTGGTGTGATGTGGAGCCTTAAGGGCGCGCCGATGTTATGGCACTGCAATACTTATTCCAGTCATGGTCACCTCACATCAAAATTGAAATAATTGGTTGAATAAATAAATATTTGCAATTTGCAGATTTTCATTGAGGACGTGCCTCAAGTAATTGAGCCAGTGAGAACGGTGCCCACGTACAGACAAGCAACTCCTTCAGCTAATAGACAGGCCTTGCTCGCAAACGTCAACTACAAATCGAGAGGAACCTCTGCTCAAATTCTGGACGAAGAGGATGAAGAGGAAAGATCTAAAGTTGGGACAATCAGAAACTACAGCCACATCAATGAAGATGGTTCATTCACTTTCGGGTAATGCATCTTGATTGTGTTGTCAGTGACAATTGACAATTGATAAAAGACTCAACGGTCTCACATTGATGATATGATTGGAATTTTTTAGATACGAAGCTGCGGACGGAAGCTTCAAAGAGGAGACACGGGGAATTGATTGTGTCGTGAGGGGAAAATATGGGTAAGAATAAATAAGCACGCGGAGGTAAAATTTTAAAAATTTTAATGAGCTTCTTCTTTACTTAATAGGATTTTCTTTCAGAAAGTTTCTCTTCTTAAAGTGCAACAATGAAATGCAGCTCAATGCATTTTCATTGAATTCCCTTAAAAAATCCTAAAACAATTGCGGGATGAAAATCATGATAACTTGAAAACATGCTACCTGCTTTACTTTTTAACCTTATTAATAGAGCTTCTTCTTCTAAGCCTACTTCCCCACATAAATTCTATTAAAAATGTAAAAAAGTGACGGAAAGAATGCTTCTTTATAGCGCATTCGAATTGTGTAGCATTTCCCTTTCTTAGTTGAATTGAACTAAAAATCTTCACACATTTTCAATTCCTAATTCCTTTACCGCCATGATAGCATAAACATAACTAACGCGATAAAAAAACTGTAGCGAAGTAAGTACAAGGCTCAAAGCTTGTTCATTTTATGCTACCCTGTCACTGAAAAACATGACATGTTGTAAAAAAATCCTTTCGAGATATGTAAAGACTTGAGTAATTTCCATGTTATTTTTTTGTAGAAAAATGCTAATTTTTTATGTGTGAACTATGTAAAGTACTACCTAATCGTAATAATAACACCAACAAGCTCGACTCACAATAAGTCACAAAGTGAATGGCTTTCTTAGTTAGTTAACTCTGTTGACTAATTACTACTCGGGAGGGAGGAAGGGAATGCAAAAATGCAATTGCAAGAGCAGAAAAAAGGGTAGATTTTTTTATGTAAACACTAAACGTTTGTGATTTAATAGATGCAAAAATGCAAATGTGTAGGATTTTTTTAGGTTTATGTGCTTAAGATGCTGTAGTATAATTAACGGCTATAAAAATGGTTACAGAAATAGCAAATGAATTTATGATATCATCTGAGTCATCATCATCAATCGTCATCCTTGCTTACTTATTTTTGCTTGAAGCTTCATTTTGATTCTGTATGGGAAATTAGATGCTCAAGCATGATGATAATGGACAATCAAAGGCAATGAGGAGAGGAGGATGCGTGGGAAATGGTTTTGTAGTGTTCTGATGACAACGGGATCCTGAAGCATTGCGTGTGTTTTTGTGCTCGAGCTTTGTCTTTGTCACAGTTTATCATTAGCGGGTCATTATTTATTGCATGTGCATTCAAATTAGATAGCGAGAGGTGAGCCGTAATCATAAAATCAATGCAAATGAACGGGAGCAAGAACAATGAAATCGAGTTAAGCTTCAACTAAAAAACTATGGGATTAGCTAAATTAAAGTAAATGTATTATGACTTTTGCTTTAGGCAAAATTGAATTATGAATTTGCTTGCACTTTAATAAGAGGTTTGCAATTCGCTGTGAGAAGTCCCAAAGGGGTAAACAAACTACATAACGCCTTAGAAGAACTAACATAATTATGATTATTACATAATGAGATGAAGAACTGCAAATACTTATGCATTGAAACTTTGAAAAAAAAATCTCCATGAAGAGATTGTAGTAGGGAGACTACTTGATCTTCAGCCGTGATAATAAGATCATGAATGAATCCTTTTACGATTACATTACTTAAGTAAATTAGATTGAAAAAGTAAACTTCAAATTGACGGGCATAATAAATATAGTAATTCCCTTCAAAGGTGTGTGCCTATGAACACGAAAACTACATCATTGATATTCCGTACCACGCAGGATTCTTCGAAATCAGATCAGGAGCCTAGTACGTTCAGTGACCTAAATAGAGATGTGGTGGTAGCATCATATTTCATTTCTGTCATGTTCGCATATTGAATCAATCTGATTATGAAGGTAGCCGCAAAAGCAGAGTACATACCGAAAGTGTGAATGGGTTAAGGATGATTTGATGCAGTGCCCGCAAGCGGAATCACTTCTTAAAAGGGACTACCTACCTACCTACCTACCTAAAGTACGTTTTTATTGCGTAATTCGAAGCAATAATAGTCACAGAAATACGACAGAGGGGCAGGCCCTCGGGAATTAAAATTTATTACAGTTAGTCAGCGGCAGGTCTAAATGCAGATGCATGGGTAGTCAGAGCTCAGGGGAAATATCTTATTGATACTAAAAAAGCAGTACTTATGGCTCAACAGAGTAATATATCATTTAAGTCTGTCGCAGCGACCTTTACAAATCACGGGCAAGACAGAAAATCGTGAAAAAGTGAACCGCAAAGCAGCTCTAAACGTGACAATGATTTGACTACAGTCACCACTTTCAATCATAAAAAAAATGGTGACTGAGTTTGAGCACTAGGCTTAATTAACTACTGCTGTACTATGATTATGACGGAATGTGTGCGAAGGGAAAGGTCGATGCTATTTAGCTATTTACAGTTGGTTAGGTAGGTAGAATTACGTCATCGAAATAATTTTAGAATGTCCATTTCATCGTGGACGTGAAATAATCCAAGCTGAAATACTGGGGATGGGATTATACCTATTTGCATTGTTCAGTTTTTATCTGAAAACGAAATCTAAACGCCTTTCCTTCTAGCTCTAGAAGAAGAGGAGGAGGATGATGGACCCGCCCCACCGCCACGACCTCTGTTACGCCGCGTCCGCCCAGAAATCTCTGAAAATAATTTGCAAGGTCTTCAACAAGTTCGTGAGGAAGCTTTGAACGAGGATCAACTCAACCAGTTTGTTCGCCCCAGGTGAGGCGTGACTTGCATTTTTCCACTTTTCCTTCAATTTCATATTATATTTAATTGTGGATGAATTGTGTCGACTCACTTTAATTCAGGATATGAACAAATGCATATGAAAAAAGTATTTTTATGAAAAAATTATTACAACTTTATGGAATTTTTTATGCCTGGGGCAAATTGACATTGAATTATGATTCCTTCATTTTTATCAAAAAATTTATAATTACAACGCTTACGGCTTCTACAACTGCAGTAGTGACCATTCTGCAGCAGATTTCACACCTGAAAAGCCATAAGCTTTGTTCTCAAGCATGATTTAATGAATAGGAAGACTCAATTGAGTCTCTCTCTTAAGAGAAGTGACAAAATGCACAGAACAATGACTGATTGTATGGCAAAGCAAATAATATTTAATACTTTTTTAGTGAATTCACATCACATCCCATCAAATTCAGATGAAAATGGCAATTGCAATAGAAAGTTTCCCAAGACAATAAAATGACAATATTTTAAGACAGGAGAGACTTTGGCATCTCCCTTGAAAAAAGGAAAGGCTTTTGGAATTTCTCACACGCACGATGACAGTGAGACTAGAAGGGAACCTCAAATGCGTAGAACAAATGTAATGCAATGTCATCGTCTTTCCTTAGGTTCATGAGGATATAAAGTATCATTGAGTTTAAAAAACAGTCGCTTTTCATATTCCTGTTACGTGTAAACACTCAGTTATTACGACAGTTTATTATTTTTTTTGCGAGACCTAACTCAAGGTCATGGACTCAATGAAATGAAACATTAGAGTAATGAAGATGTCATGTATTGTCATTCATTATCACCGTTTACAATTTAACTAGAGACGATCGAGAGTGACTTTCATATGTGGAGCTTTGACAATGAGAAATTAGTTATTGGGTTGTCATTGTCTTTTTGTGTATGAATGGCTCAATTGATTACTTAATTGCTTGATTTCAGTTTCAGGCAAAGAGTTCAACCTAGGCCAATTCAAGCTTCTACCCCAAGGCCAAGGATCCGCATTACCACAGAACCACCCACTCTTCCACCTCGATCCGAATCTCCAGCTTTGATTATTCGCGAAAGACCTGTCACGATTCGTCCCTTCCAAGTTTACCAGGAACCCAGCCAATCTCTGGACTCTGACCGGGGATCACGCCAATTCAGCTTTGACTCTGAGGTACAACGTCTTTCCCAAATTAGTCGTCCCATCTCGCAGCCACAACCTCTTTACGAGCAACCGCTCCAACTCGTCCAACGTCATCACAACTCCCTCGTTGCTAACCAACCAACACGCCAAATTTTTGGAAATAGTCCCGCATTCCGTCAGCTCAATAGTGCTCCCACAGCTCCATCCCTTCCGGTGAAGTCCCTCAATGCAGGGCCAACTGCTAGTTCTGGTACTCTTGAAAAGAACCCACAATTTGGACGTTATCGCACTGAGCTTGTATACGACCCCAACAGTGGACAATATACCTCGGTCATTGTTCAAGCCATGCCTCACTCCAACCAAGAAATTGAACTCACACAAAAACTCCGAGCTTTCGTAGAACCCCAGCGCCCAAACCAATTGAATATTCAGACATTTGGTCAACCTCAAATTCAGTATTACCCTAACACCGCCCAACCTCAACGTCCCGCCCCTACCACATCCACTGGACAAATTGATCAATTCCTTGCCAGGAATGCATATTCCCAGCAAAGGCTTCAGGCACAACAGCCCTCACAGAATGTCCAATTTCTTCCTCAATCCCAACTCAGGCCCAACCCAGGTCCTTCAGCAGCTCCACCGCAACAACAAGCTCCACTCACTATTCAACAGCCGCAACATCAACAACAAAGCGTCCAACAATACCAATTTCCTTCCGCCTCACAGACCATTGACCAGTCGGACAATCCAGCTAATGGACAAATCGACGCTTTCCTTCGTTCTTTGAACATTGCCATTTAAAATATTGTCTACCTTATTTACTTTTTTTTTAAACTACCTATTTTAAAGCTGAAAAAGCAGAACTGAATTTACTTTTTATTTTCTAGAGATTTATTAACGGAGCAAAAGGAAATTTGAGCGTGTCTGTTAAGAACAATATTTAGTCCTACTTTTTTTGTTCATAATATCTACATAATTTAATAATTAATTAATGCTAAGCTGTTGTGTTGTAATATGATCCTGAGCCAGTTTGCCAAAAAAACTACAAAACACAATCGAGAAGGTTTATTTTTTCGTCTTGTCTTGTGGGGCAAAACAAAAAAAAACTTTTAACCATCATCATCAATTAAATCCTTGCGTTTAAGTAAAGTTAAGTAAGTACAAACTCTTTTTCAGTGAAATACCTTCCCATTTCTACTAAAACTTTACTGTTTTACTTTTTAAAAAAAATCTTGGCTCTTGTTTCTTCCATCAGCAAAGGATCTTTCAATTTCTTCGTTACCTTTTTATCTGTAGTGAGTAGATGGATGAAAGAGCTTTTCCATGACCTTAAAGATTATGCTATTTTTCTCCAATCTTTTGTTCTCTTCAGCATAGTGCATTTCAAGTTTATTTAAGTTTTTACTTATCTTCTTTACATTTTATTCGGACTTTAATGACTGTCAGCGCAGCAATAGCAAAAGAAGTGTAAGTGTAATGAGTGCAGAAGCTTTGAGCTTTTCCCAAAGTTAATTTTCAGAGTCACCTGAAGAATAATGCAATATGTAAATTTACTTTAAGAAAATAGAGCGTCTCTAGAAGGAGGAAAAATAGAATTTAAGATGCAATTATGTTAAGCCTTTAATTAATGTTAATTAAAAATGATTATTAAATTTAAAAGTTATACCTGTTTGGCATTTTGACTTATTATTGAGACATTGTAAATGCGGCAAATGCATTTTTAAATAAAATTATTGAAATATTGAAATACTTTTGTAAAAAATTCCAAATTACATTATAATGTATGGACTTGGACCATTAATCCTATCAAATTTGGTTAATGGCCGACCTTGTTAGGGAGTGTAACACAGGAATTCTCATACGTTGTTGGCGTCATCAAAAATGGTAAACATATCAATCAAGGAACTCTTTAACCCCTACATGTCATTTCACACAAGTGGCATGATCATTGATTTGCGACATGAAATAAATAATATTTCCATATTTTACAAACATATTTGAATAACATTTCCAGTATTTAAAATTGTAACGAGAACTCTTCTTATCTGACTCTCATTGGTGTACAGTGCGCACAGTTCGAGGGCTTATTTGTAGCCTCCACAATGCTCTCTTTTGTGTCCGCTTATTTCATGGTTAGGTTACAGCATCTTCATTTCGCAATTCAAAGCATAATATATCCATGAACTCCAAAACACTTCTTAAAACGCGTATGTTAGTGGATAAGTAGTGTTAAAATAGCTCAGAAAAAGGAGAATTATGATATGCTGGGATCTTTACTGGTGACCATGGAAAAAAAAGATTCAACCCCCGTTGACTTATCGGTAGTCATGCATGTGAAAAACCTTATAAATCAAATTTTCCTCGCCGTCGATATCGTAATTTTTAACCTTACGCTGGCAATTAAAACATATTTACTACATAATTATTGCTTGTTTGTCCAAAAATCTGTGGAGTCGCCTTTCAGTTGTACCCATTTCATTTCAGTACAAACATCTCATTCAAAAGTGTAAGCTGAAGATAAAAAAGTTCATCACTTACATTCAAGCGTCTCATTCATTTATTTCATTCATACGGGAAAATCGGAATTGATCGATCAAGCTAAAAAAAATGTCCTGACCTGAAAATCATTGTTTTATTTTGTTTTCCAATCAAAACTCGTCAATTTTTTTTCGGCGCTGCTCCATCTACAAAGCTTTCGGAAAATGTAAAAAAAATCGTGGAACTAAAAATTTATGTAGTGTTAGTATTTTTCTGTTAAATAATAAAAATGGAAATGTTAAACCTTTTGAGAGTCGGAATTGGAATATTGGTTTCAGTTCCAATATGCCTGTTAATAATAAGGTGTTGCATAGGGATTTTAATTAGATTCATTCCCGGATATGGTCGACTTATAGAACTAATGGCTTGTACTTTTGATGAAAATTTTGTAAACTTTAATCCAAAGTGTAATATTGTTTCAAGTTTAGAGTTAGACGGAGATGTAACCATTTATAAAATTCGAAAGCTTTTTCACGAACAAGTGCTCAATGCTAAGTTACCACGAAGTTATAACCAGTTACGATATCCGGAATTCCGACAATATATCACCACAATTTTCGGTTTTCTAGTCTGGAAAGATACAGAGAATTTCGAAATATCTGAATATATCATTGAAGAGAAAGAAGAAACAGCGGTATTGGATATGGGAAAACTTCACCAGACATTGATGAACAAGCGATTTGGGGGTAATATGAGCCCATGGGAAATTATCCTCTACAGAAATGTTATCCCATACGATGAAAAAGATTTGAAGGTTGCCGAGACTTCCAAACCAAAATCAGTGTTGGCTTTTCGTGTGCATCATTCCATGTGTGATGCAAAATCAATCATCAAATTGTTTGTGGAGTGTCTGGGCCAAAAGCCACTGAACACAGCTAAATCACATGACCTGCCAATGTGTTTGCGCGATAGACTATTATTTCCGCTTTACCTTCTTCAAGAATACGTTGAGTTATTATTGTTGACTTGGAAATACTGTACACATCCTTGGAGGCTAAATCGTAGCGACAATGGTCAGCTTTTGGTTCAATTCTCAAAACCCCTCAGCATAAAAAATCTGAAGTGTGTGGCCAATGAGAATGGAGTAACGTTGTCTTCCGTTATTTTATCTTTGATTGGGGAAACAATGCGCAATTTCGATAAGGCACTTGTTGAAAGTGGGACAGCGCTGGGATATGTGATCCCAAAGGAGAATCATCCCGATATTTTAGCGAATCATTAGTGAGAACAAGTCCATTAATGTATAATATATTTTCACAATTTGTATTTTTTTAAAACTCCCTAATAATAATGTTCTTATTTCCCTAGCAATTTAGTTGTCGACTTCGTTCCCAAAACTACTGAACGCGGGACCATCTCACAATTTGAACGCTTAAAAAGATATGATTCGATTTTTAAACGAATGAAAAATCCTGTACGCCATCCGTTCTATGAATTCTCGATGAAATTAACTGCTTTGATACCGAGCGGTCGTATTAAAAGATTTTTTAATAGCTTCAAGCATAGGACATTTGGTTCAGTTGGAATAACGAATATAGCGGGAGACCGAGACGGTTTCTACATTGGGAATGCTTGGTGCTCTGGATTCAGGATGACCGCAAGTCTACCAAAAACAAGTATAGGTTAGGACAATGACTGATAATGTCTGCCATTGAATTTATAACTATGAAGATAACTCAAAATTGTTTTTAAAAAATATTTACAGGAGTTATATTCTGCATATTGTCATATCAAAATGACCTGCGAATTGCTATAGTTGGATACGATTGCGTGATTTCGAAGATGGATGCATCAAAAGTGGTCAATCTAATAGGACTCGAGTATGATAAGTTGGAACTACAAAACAAATCATAGGAAGTCGATAAGTATGCCTGCAGGACGTGACTAAAAACCGAATATTGATAGTTTTTATCAGTTTTTTTTTTCTCATGGGCTAATATTACTTCAAAAAGAAACGGATGTGACTTGATTTGGTTGCTGGCTAATTGAGGAAAAAATAATAATACTGATAAAAAACCTGTGTAAAAAAGTGATAAAGACATACCATCTTGTTTAAGTTCATAGTATGAAAATGTAGCATGTAGCTCAAAATGTTTTGATCTGAGACGTAATTTAAATTAGGAATAGTTATATATAACGAAATTCTATGTTTTACTCGGCACACTTTGGGTATCCTTTCATTATTTCGGGGATTATGTTTTCCTCGATCGCAGTTCAACCTTCAACTTCAGCAGCTGCACACACAACAAACCCTACTCATTGTCACTACTCAATTCAATATTTAACGGCCACAGCAACAAGTAGCCAGTCTCCAGTCTTATAGAATATTTGCCTGGCGGAAAATCTAGCTAATAAAAATTTAAAATGCTAGAATAATCCAAAAAATCCAGAAAAGTCTGTTTGGCATAATGGTGGGAAATCAAAACATTGTTAATGCGGCCAACTGCAAAAAGATTTCAAAATAAAACCATTGAAATGTTGGGAAAGGTCTTGTTTATGTAAATTCAATCTCAGTATTATTGTTATAATTGATGGAAGATGCATTGTTATAATGCAATCGCGCTTGACCTAGATGATTTACTGAGCGTTGATAATAAGCTGGAACTATATTAGTATTAGTCATGCATGTCTGCCATGAAAATAGCTAGCACGTCAATTAGAGTACTGTCTAACCATTGATTAGTTGCACATAGGTATTTAATTACTTTGAAATTATTAATGCAATAGTGTGCCGACTCATCTAATTTATTTTAATAACATTTCGAGTTTTAAAAACCACTCGCATTTAAATGCACACTGTATCCAATTCTTTGAAGCCTTTCTGCAGTTCCCATACTTCTTTTCTATTTAATTGTTTGGCCAACTTATAATTGATTGCTTGTTAGTTTTGCACGCAATATTTAAAAGATAATAATTTCCATTCCCGGTACTCTTAAGCATTCGTCATAATATGGAAGTAATTTAGTAAGAACTGGAAAAGTAGGATTTTAAAATAATACATTTACTGGCGGTTTTTAAAATATAACCTTGATCTGCAACAATTTCTTGTTAATTTTTCTTGAGTCATAGAAAATTCATTAGGAACTTTTTTTCTCATGTGCATCTTAATTAGTAACCTTAAATCGGCATTTTTTTGCAAACCGTCACCATTGAATTATCATTTATTTTGAGTCTTTCTCATACTATAAATATTTCACTCATGAAAATGTTTTGACTTTTTTCTTATTCTGAAACAAGACGTTCAATAGATCAATGGGTAAGTCTGACGAAAAATTTGTGCTCAATATATATGTTTTCCAATCAAAATTGTTTACAAAATTTTTGTACAAATAAAATCAATACGTCCAAGTTTATCTCATATCTTAAATTCATAAGAGCGACTTTAATGATTTGCATTTGTTTTTCAAACCCAACTGTTTATTTTTTAGCACGGCGGTTGTCGACCTACTCCCCAAAAATGATGACCGCGTGTTCATCGCACAATTAGAGCGTTTACGCATATATGATTCGTTTCTTAAGGGAATGAAAAATCCTGTGCGTCGTCCATTCTATGTATATATGAAGAAATAATTTGCTTTGCTGCCGATCTGTCGTTTCAAGATCGTTTTAGATAGCATTGTTAGCAGAATATTTGGAACCGTTGGAATATCGAATATAGCGGGAGACCGAGACGGTTTCTATATTGGGAAAGCTAGGTGCTCTGGATTCAGGATGACCGCGAGCATACCTAAGACAAGCTTAGGTATATAATACTGTGTAACATTCGTTGTGAAATATTTCCTGTGTACTTAAAAATTATTATTATAATTTGATTATTTCAGGAGTCTACTTCTTCATGATATCCTACCACAATGACGTGAGAATTGCTTTAGTTGGATATGACTGCGTCATTTCAGAGGTAGAACCAACAAAAGTTGTTAATCTAATAGATGGCGTAGGCCAATGTTTGGTAAGGGGTTATTCGCAATAATCCTATTGGATTCGGCGAGAGGAACCTTTTGCACTCACCAAAATGTTCCGCTCTAAATTACATACATACATAATCTAATAGAACTCGAATATGATAAGTTTGAATTACAAAATATTCACTGCAAATCTAGTTTGTCTGCTGGAAACAAATAAAAATCGTGCGTTGAAAGCCATTAGTTCTGACTTTTATTCATGAGCAAACTTTTTTCTCACGGTTTATTATTATTGCAAACAAAAAAATCGTGATTTTGATTACTGGAAAATGGACCAATAACTCCAGTGGCTGGTAAATAAAAATAGGTATGAATACAATAACCATAATGTTTTTGATGCTATAAACATTCAATGATTGAGTTATATGATACAAATTCAGAGTACATACAATCGCTTACATGTTTAATGTAATTTCATGTAAATTATGTTTACCGAAATAAAAAAAAACTATTGAAATTTTTTTTCTCATTCCAGATTCACTAAATATATTAAGACAAACTTGCGAGAAAACGCTTGTAGTCTGTAGATGAGTTTGAAATTGAAGAGAAATCGAAAGTTACGCAAGCAAAGTTGCTCCTTTACCCCAGAAAAAGGTTTTAAGTAGTGATCGATAGCATAAATTAAGAAAGTAGATAACAATTGCCTTTAAAATGATCGTCCTTAACGAATACTTATTTCAGCACATATTGATGCTGATTGGTTTTGCTTTTCGGTTGATTGTGACTTGGCTCATCGTTCGATATATTCTGGGTCTATTCTCAAGATTTCCTGGAGGATATGGACGACTACTACACCCATCAGATTGCATGTTCCACGAAGATATAACGAAAGCAGGGTCAAAACTTAGCATTGCCACAACTCTTGAATTAGATGATGACATAACTGTAGAAGAAATTCGAACCTTGTTTCAGGAAAGAGTTTTAAATGCAAAGTTACTAAAAAAGGGAAAACCAGAAAAATTGCGATATCCCGAGTTTAAGCAATACATCACATCAGTTTTTGGTTTCTCTATTTGGAAAGATGAAGATAACTTTCAAATTTCTGAACATATCACAGAAGCAAAACGTGAAGTGCAACTCCTGGATTTAAACTGTGTTCATCAGGAATTGCTCAACAGGAATTACAAAAATGAGAAGAGTCCTTGGGAAATTATAATCTACAGAAATGTCATTCTAACGGATAAAAAAGAAGATGATTATGGTTCTGAACATCAACATCCTAAGACAAAAACAGTATTGGCATTTCGAATCCATCACATGATGGCAGACGCCAAATCCATCCTTAAAGTTTTTGTGGAGTGCATAGGTCAAAAAGCGCTAAAAATAGCAGCAGCTCGTGAAGTTGAAATAAGTAGACTGAGGAGATCTTTCTTTTGTATTTCACTCCCATTTTATTTTCTCCAAATCTCGTTGAAATTGGGCTTTTCATATCTCAAAGATTATTCTCATCCTTGGAGACTGCCATGTGAAAGTAATTACGAGCTCGTTCTAAAATTTTCAAAGCCATTAAGCGTGAAATTGTTAAAAGCAGTAGCACAGGAGAATAACGTGACAACATCCGCAGTAATAATACATCTAATTACTGAAGTAACAAGAAACTATAATCCTGTGCTAGCAAGAAGTGAGACATTGTTGGGTTACGTCATGTCAAGAGAGAATCATCCAAATACTCTAGCAAATCATTGGTACTCATTTAAAAATGAAAATTGGATATATCATGCAACATTTCCATGCAATTTGCTATTACTTAATTTTCAGGAGTGGAGGAATAGACTACTTGCCTAAAAATTCAGACTTTTCAACGACCTCGGAGCGTTTACTAAATTGCGATTCAGTTTTCAAGAAAATGAAGCAGAGGGAGCGACGTATTATCCTCGAAAGTGGTAGATGTATCGGACTCTTGCCTAAAAGTCGGTTTAAGGAAATTGTATGTAGCAACTACTGGACCCCAGTTGGAATCACAAATATTGCTGGAGAGCAAGAGGGTTTTTATATTGGGAAAGCTTGGTGTTCTGGATTCAGAATGAGTGCCACTCCTCCAAGAGGAGTTACAGGTACAAAGATACCTTGTTTTTATTTGCTCGAACTCTGTCATGTTCATTAATTACTTATTTTTTAAAAACAATTTCTATTTCCAGGGGTTGCGTTTTGTTTATTCAGCTACAGAGACGAGCTTCGAATTGCTATTATGGGAAGAAAAATTTCGGATTTGGAGTTAGACAAAGTTGTCAAACTTGTTGAATTGGAATACGACAAATTAAAATGCAACGAGGCCAAATCATGATGTAGTTTGGATTGTTGCAATAAAAATGGTTATTGTTATACATTAAAGGTCATTTAAAGACATTTAAAAATTGTTTGGGCCAACTCCCTGTTGTTTTCGATTTACTTTAAAATTGTATCATTTTAATAAGTCATAAGTTACGAGCATTTTTACAAAAAATGAATTACTGTGTTTGTGTTGTCAATAAAAGTTTGAAGGTTCCCCTTGAAACGCCTTTTAAGTAATTTAATCCTGTCGCCCTCTTGAGGATCAATCGAGACCCATAAGAAAGTAAAATAAGGCGACATGACAATCGAAACCTTTTCATTACCAGATTTTCCCACCTCGATCCCCACTTATCACCCTTCCAAGATCCCAAAACTTTATTACCCTTCTGAAACAGAAAGCGACCTACCTCACAAACCACAATCCAACCGGAAATT
Source organism: Seira musarum (assembly GCA_027743895.1). Taxonomy (NCBI): domain Eukaryota; kingdom Metazoa; phylum Arthropoda; class Collembola; order Entomobryomorpha; family Entomobryidae; genus Seira; species Seira musarum. The sequence goes on from JAHZMX010003162.1 coordinate 38,459, forward strand.
GTTCCAGGTCCGGCACAAAGCAAAGGAAAAATTGTGACTAAGGCAACATCGTTTAAATAACGTATCAAGACCAAATTACTAACAACTGGCATGAGAGTAAAAATTCCATGGAAAAGAAAAATGAAATATCCCAAGATGCTCATTGTATGTGCGTTGATCAACTGAAAGGAGCGATAAACCAGGCGAATATTATGTGGTCGACGCATTGTATTCTCACTCAAGTACTTCCTGCGTCCCAAACGTAATTCGTTTGGTAGGAAGAGGGCAATGTAGTAGAGGTAAATTATCGCCACAGATGCCATCAAAGCCATACTGTTGCAAACAACAATGGTGGCGTAAGCGTGGTATACAATTAGCAAAAGTCGAACGGGCCAATAGAAATACTCTGGAGGAATGAGCTCCCCAAGAAATATCACATTTCTTGGATCGTATATGCAAAAGACGGTCGCACAAAAACCAACAAAGCCGAAGTTTATTATGATAATTGCAACCATGAATTCAAGTGGTCGATTTTGCTTACTCTTGTCCGGGTCGAAGTTTGGCATATGAGTTCCTTTAAAACAAAAATTTAAAATTATTTACTCTAATTGCGCCTTTACTTTTCAAATATTTTTACTTACTCTGGAGCCAACGATAGAATCCAAAAACCAAATTTGTAGTCTGACAAAGATCATCAGTAAGCCACCTGTTCACAGTGAAGGTGCTAAGCAACGTTATCCCTCCAAGCCAGTATGTCAGAGTAAAGTAGAATCGTTCCCACTCCTCTTTTACGAAGAACTTAATGACGAGTCCGAAAGAGGCGATAGCCCAAAACGAATTCAAGCAATAGTTTCTCCGTAACTTCGGATACGCTTTGGATAGAAGTGCAAATTTTTCAGATTCTTTATTGAAAATTATCGCAGTTGCTCCAAAATATCGGGAAATATTGAAAAGAAATGCAAGGAGTGTTAAGAGGCGCTTGCTAAACATTTTTAAAGTTTACATGGGTATAACAGTAGTCAAAAAATTCTTGTTAGTAAATATGAATCGAGTTTTTATACCCAATTTTTTATTAAAGTATTTAAAATTCATAACTACATGTTGACGACAACTGATAGAATAAAACGATGCATTTTCCAATTACATTCATTTCATTTCGTCTATCGTGACAAAGAAAATCAATTTTGTCGAACGTATGTTTTTGTATTTTTAATTTAAAAACCAACGTCATTTTTGTTGCGAATACTGCCGTGGAATAAGTCAAATTACAAATTTTATTACTTTTGTGTAGCTAATAGAACCCTGAAGGTCCCTCTTGTCACTCCTCGAAGGTAAGTCAAAAGGGCAGCTTTTTTTATGACGAACTGGGTTCCGTGCGAGATTAAGACAAGTTTGCATGACCTCCGAAACTTGTCCATGAGAACGTTTTCCTTCAATCTTTGGCTTGAATTTCTCATGTTTTGCTTATGAGTACACATTCCCCAAGACCTAAGCATTTTGCTTTGCTTAACAAACTGATATTTCCCTGATTCGCACAGAACCGCCCAAAATGAAATTGAAAATATGGCAGCAATTAAAATTGACATTTTTATCAAGAGTTTCAAATCACCCCAGTATCGAATCAGAACGAAATTGACAACAATTGGTAGCATCATACAAGCAGTGTCCAAGAATATTAAGAAGTAACCAAAGCTGCACATTGCATTTGCATTCAAAACCTGAAACCCTCTATAAACCAATCGAAGATTTGCGGGGATTCTCAAAGAGCAATCAGTGAGATACTTATGGACGTGGGCGACCTAGCCTAAGCTCTTGAGTGAGAATAATTGTTAAATAAACCTCAAAGATGAGAATAGAGCCGGATACAACTACGACCACAAAGCCAATACTGAATAGCACGTAAATATGGTAAATTGTTAAAACAACCCGAGCAAGAAAATAAAAATACTGCTTCGGGACCAGTCCGCCTAAGAAATTAACGCCCTGTGGCATCAGAATGCTCATGACCATGATCATTGCAAAGGCTACCAAGATGTTTACTTCAAGATTAATTAAGGCTAAATCAAATGTCAAGTTCAGTCGATTTTTATAAGGTTTGAATTTCGGCATGTAGTGTTCTGAAATTACAAAGACACTAATAAGTAGTTATTGTTATTACTATTTGCAAAATATGAATAAAGAGTGAAAGTCTTACCGTAAATGTACTGATAAAATCTAAACATTCCATTCATTATTAAGCACAAGTCTTTGTAGAACCAACTCGTCACAGTATAGCAGCCCAGTACAACTAACCCACCTATTAAATACGTGAAAATAACGTAGAATCTACCAAAATCTTCCGACTGATATGCTTGTAACATCAATTGCAGGTTAGCTAACACCCAGACTGAAAATAAAAAGTAATTTCTTTTTACTCTTTTTATCACGCTCAAATCACTGTAGAAAGGATGTTGTGAGTTTCTATCAAATACTAAAGGAACAGAACCGAAAAACCGCCCACATTTCAAAGTAATTTCAATTAATTTTAGGAGGCGTTTACTAAACATGATTTTTTTAAGCTTTAAGAAATTTCCCTATGCTTTCACAAATTGCCTTTGCTTAAGATAAGTAATACTGGGGAATCAACGATTGTCTTGAGAGGAAAAACTAAGTCGATATTTGAAAAGTCGAAAAGACAAAATTTGATAAAAAGAAAAGCTCAGTGGCTCTTTGCTTGAAGAACTTTCCTATACTTTAATTTATGTATGATTAATGATTGCCTTTTTATCACTTAAATAAGTAAAACAATTAGGCACTCATGGCGTTTGACTTATAGAAAGAACTAGAAAAATACTATTGAAAGTATGCTAAAGTTTTCAGCTTCAGTATACATTCCATAAAAACTTACCAGTTTGACTGATATTCAACCATCACGAACTATGCAAAATAAATGACCGCATTTACTCAACACCAAGGATGCAAAAAACTATTATTTTACGTACAATAAAGGAGTGAACAAAAAACGGTTTGCAATAGAATTTTTATTCCCAATTCTCATAGTTTTATATATTAAAATTCATTTGCACATCGATATTCAATACTGTAGTATATACATAGTCTTACAAAGCCAATTTTATCTTAAATAAACTCAATTACCTAATGCGACTTAAACTTACGTGGTGTATACGCCAGCCAGATGCATTGATGTTTTGTGCGTAATTTTGCAAATTATGTATATTTAGTTAAGCTTCCATAGGTCAATCACATTTATATAATCTGAAATTATTTTTGTCAGAAATGTCCAAATGAAGGATGCACCAGAGAGAATACCAACACACAGTGCAATTTAAAATAATAAGTATACAGGTAAAATAGGCAAAATAACTTTTCTGGAATGAGAACTCCAAGAAAGATCATACTTCGGGGTTCAAAGGTACACATCAGTAAATTGTCAAGTTATAAACCAGCCATCCACCTTCAAAAACAAAAAAGCAAGGTTTAAAGATAGATCCAAGCATCTTTTATCATGGTAAAAATTTGGTATAAAATGTCCCAAACATTAAGAAAACATTTAAGTATACGTCATTGAATATCGTATAACATTTCTATTCAAGGCCAAATATAGGTCCTTGTTAAAGTATCTGGAAATTACGCTTGCACACACAGCAAACTAACCAATTGACCAATACTACATCAACCTTAAATATAACTCTCCGCGATTCTCAGAAGATAAAAGTCGATTTACAGTTTAAAAATCGCAGTAACCCACAGATTTAATAAAACTGTGCATTTTAAAATTACATCTAAAATTACATTCCATCCATTCGTGACGAAGAAAATCAATATTGTGGAATGTATTTGTAATCTTAACTAAAAAACCAATGTCAATGTCGAAGCCAATATTGCGATGCAGTAAGCCAAATTACAAACTTGATTATTTTTTTGTAGCTAAAAGAATCCTGAAGGTCCCTCTTGTCACTCCGCGAAGGTAAGTCAAAAGGGCAGCTTTTCTTATGACGAACTGGGTTCCGTGCGAGATTAATACAAGTTTACATGACCTCCGAAACTTGTCCATGAGAACTTTTTCCTTCAGCCTTTGGCTTGAATTTCTCATGTTTTGCTTATGAGTACACATTCCCCAAGAACCTAAGCATTTTGCTTTGCTTGACAAACTGATATTTCCCTGATTCGCACAGAACTGTCCAAAATGATATACAAAATATGGCAGCAATTAAGATTGACATTTTTATCAAGAGCTTCAAATCATCCCAGTAACGAATCAAAACAAAATTAACAACAATTGGGAGCATCATACAAGCAGTATCTAAGAATATTAAGAAGTAACCAAAGCTGCACATTGCATTTGCATTCAAAACCTGAAACCCTCTGTAAACCACTCGAAGATTTTCGGGTGTTCTCAAAGAGCAATCAGTAAGGTACTTATGGCGTGGGCGACCTAGCCTAAGCTCTTGAGTGAGCATAATTGTTAAATAAACTTCAAAGATGAGAATAGAGCCTGACACAATTACGACGACAAAGGCAGTACTGAATAGCACGTAAATATGGTAAATTGTTATAGTAATTCGCACAAGAAAATGAAAATACTGCTTTGGAACCAGTCCGCCCAAGAAAACGACGCTTCGGGGCAATAGAGCGCTCATGATCATGATCATCACAAAGGATGCCAAGATACTTATTTCAAGTAAAATCAGGAATAAATCAAATGTCACGTTGAGCCGATTTTTATCAGGATTGAATTTTGACATGTAGTGAGCTGAAATTTCAGAGACAATAATAATTATCATGTTCGCGAAATTCAAATGAGGTTAGGATCATTTGGTTAACCTTACCGTAAATGTACTGGTAAAAACCGAACATTCCATTCAGTATTACACATAAGTCGTTGTAAAACCAACTTGTGACGGAGTAGGTGACCAGGACGGATAATCCGCTTAACCAGTATGTGAAAATAACATAGAATCTGCCGAAATCTTCCGATTGATAAGATTGTATCATCAATTCAATTGCAGCTAACATCCACAGAACAAATAAAATGTAATTCCTCTTTACTCTTTTTATCACGCTCAAATCACTGTAGAACGGATTTTGTGAATTTTTATCAAATACCAATGGAACAGAACCAAAAAACCGCCCACATTTTAAAGTAATTTCAATTAATTTTAGAAGACGTGTACTAAACATCATTGATGAACCTGTATGAAAGTATTTTCTGGTTGCCTTCAATTCACTTACTTACGATTAGTGTTAGTGACACTAATTGTAAGCACAACTTCTTCGATGAGTGAAAAAACAAAATCGATGTCCATACGATTCTTAAGTGGTAAAAATTAAAGAAAAGCTTTCCTACAGCTATGAAGCCTGTAGAGCTTTCCTACGCATTAATTTATGTATGATTCCCTTTTTTCACATAAATAAGTAAAACAACCAATAATTTAAGACGTTTGATTTACGAAAAAGCAAAGAAGAATATGAAGTTATATAATTCCACATTTTCAGCCTCAGTAAGTATATTCCACTAAATTAAAACTTACCAAGTTGACTGCTATTCACCAATATATTTTCTGGCAAAAAAATCTCCAATTCTTTTCAGGAAAGTTCTAAGGAACATGTCCATGGAACTTAAATAAAATTATGAGCCTAAATAAGCAAACACACACAAAAGGAGTAAACTGGAAACGATTTGCAATGGAATTTTTATTTGCTTTTCTCATCGTTTTATTTAACACAGTTCTAATACAAAGCACTTTAAAATTTGACTCATACTACTTAGCGTGAGTTGTACCTTAACATGTACGCTTGCTGATTTTATTTCTTGCGCTTCATCTGGTGCAGCTTCTTTACATCAAGATTCATTTAGATTTACAATTTACAATCACTCATTTCTAAAATTATGTTTTCACTGTTAATAAAACTCTAAAAGTCCCCCGTGAAACACCTTTAACATAAGTCAGGAGAGTTGTTTTTCGTAGGACAAACTGCGTCCCGTGAGAAATCAGAATAGGTCTGCATGATCTTTTAAACTTTTTCATCAAAAGTTTTTCCCTAGCAGAAGGTTTTGTTTTGTAGCAAGTTCCCCAAGATTTGAGTACTTTAGCCCCCTTAACAAATTGAAATTTTCCCAATTCACACAATGTTGTCCAAGCACCGGCAGTTGCACTAAAACACATTACAACTGATATTTTGATCAGATTGTCCATTTCATCCCAATATCTAATCAAAACAAAGTTTGCCAAGATCGGAGCAATTTCATACGCTCCACAAAGGATAAGCAAAACATGCCCAAATCTGCACATTGCGTTAGAATTTAGAACCTGAAAACCTCTGTAAATTAGTTTTAAGTTTTCAGGGTTTCGTAGAGTCGAGTCGGACATGTAATTCTGATTTCTTTGTCCAACCCTTAATTCCTTTGTCAACACGTAAGTAAGATAAAGTTCGAATATGATAACTGAGTCCGTCACTATAATCATTGCAAACGCAATACAAAACAAGATGTAAATTTGATACACAGCTATAATAATTCTAACAGGAAGGTTGAACAGTCGTTCCGGAATGAGCCCACCAAGAAATATAAGACTTCGTGGCATATAAAGACTTAACAGTATAAGTACAAAGGCAAAAGCAAT